>JAIUZE010072839.1:0-12070 GCA_022085475.1 Heliosperma pusillum
TAATTTATTAAATGTAATTTGAGAAGAATAAAGATGGAGATCGGATTGCTCACTCCCGCTACATGGACCAAGATGGAACATCAAGACAAGCTTTTTGGGTCCAATTTTGGATGGTTTCCAAAGTTGTATTTTGTTCATTTTGGTAGATAGGCCACACTAGGACTTTGTAATTTTACGTATTTTTCGTTCTTGTTGCTTTTCTTCACATGATAATTAGTGCATCATATTGCGCCTAAACCAAACCACCTACTAAAATGCATGAAAATTGACTCATATAGTTTGGATGTTAGTTATCATGGACATAAAGATGTCACACGAATTTTAAGCCATCATCTTAGTTTATCCATTCTCGCATGCTAGATATTCGTTCACTTAAAATGAATTAAAATAAAGCTGATGGGATCTTCCTCTAAAACCTAAAAATTGAGACTAGTCTTTATAGGCCAAACTACTATGAATCCCTTCTTCGTCGGTAGGCATATAGGACCTTACTATCCATATGACCCCTTCTACGTTGGGTAAGTAGTATGTGTTGACTTATTTTACCTCAACATTATAATCCGAAGAGTTTCTCGTGATTATGATGGACTAAAGATAAAATGTTATCGACCAAGAATTCTAAAGGTAGAATTAGCCAAAAGGTTAGCTTATCAATTTACAGATAATTAAGTCTTAGGATCATTTATATAATTCTTGAGGGAGATCAATTGTATAAATGCTCGAGTCTTCGCATTAAACAAGTTTTGCACTAGACTTAATTCATATCGATGAGTATGCTTATTATTATGTTTTTCTTCTTTTTCGCAGTGTAGAATTCGTCTTATATTGATAATACTGCTATAACAAATGGCTGGCCATAATGATGTCCCTATGCCAAGTGCCACACTCGCACATGATTCCTGGCTTAAAACTTTCATGGACCACATGAATCAGTCCACGCGACTGAAGAATGACGGGTCCAACTTTGCGGACTGGGAGGCGGCATTACGGAATGCAGCCATTGCTGACGGCAAGCTCAAGTACTTGACTGAGCCAATACCGCCAAACCCAGGCCCCAATGCGAGAGCTAACGAGTCACTTGCTTATAGTGACTTCGTTATGGAAGCGGGTGCGATAAAGAACGTACTCATCTTTGCAATGGAAACCAATTTGCAAAGACGCTTCATTGCCCATGGTGCAAATAAGATTTTCACCACGCTCACTAACGAATTCTCAAAAGCACCGAGAATCGTTACTTATGAGCATACCTGTCGCTTCTTTGAGGCGAAACTCCAGAAGGGCCAACCGGTTAGGCCACACATTATTGATATGATTGAGAATGTCAAGAATTTGGAGGCACTTGAATTCAAAATCAGTGAGAGCATAGTCATTGACCGTATGCTTTATTCACTTCATGATGGATTTGCCCTTTTCAGGGCAAATTACTACATGAATGACATGAGGAAAAGTCCTCATGAGCTACACTCACTTCTCGTACAGACCGAGAAGGATCTGAAATTGAGTGGGAGCATGAAGCAAGATGTTCTCATGATTTCAAACAAGAACAAAGGTAAGGGCAAGGCTCACGGCGACCTAACTGTAGGGAAGCCAAAGTTTAAGAAGTTAGGAAAGGATAAGAGTGGGCCTGGTGAGACTAGTAGCTCACAAGGCAAGGCAAAGAGCAAGGACAGTGACATTGAGTGCCACCATTGCCACAAGACTGGGCATTGGAGGAGGAACTGTCCCGTGTACCATGAGGACATAAAAGCAGGCCGCGTCACTCCTGTTGGTATGTCATCTCTTATTCATATGATTGAGATTAACCATGCAAGTTTCGGAACTTGGGTACTTGATACAGGTTGTGCTTCTCATCTGTGTAATCATTTGCAGGGCCTAAAAAACATCACACCTCTCGCAAAGAGTGATGTGGACCTGCGAGTTGGGAATGGAGCGAGAGTTGCTGCAGTCTCAATGGGAAAATCTGTAATCCAACTCCCGAGTGGATTTGAGTTGTATTTATATAACTGTTACTATGTACCCAGTTTATCTAAGAACATTATTTCTGTCTCCGTGCTTGATAAAGACGGTTTTTCATTTTTAATTAAAGACAATAGCTGTATTTTCTCTTTGAATGAAATGGTTTATGGCAAAGCAGTTTCCATGAATGGCATTTATATCTTGGATCAAACCACAGACATATTACATGTGAATAATAAGAAAGTAAAGGTTGGTGACAAAGATCAAACTTATCTATGACACTGTCGTATGGGACACATAAATGAAAAACGTGTAAAGAAGCTCATTGAGAATGGGACTATCTCCCCATTTGATTACGAATAATTTGGCACGTGTGAATCATGTCTTATCGGCAAAATGACTCGAATTTCCTTCAAAGGTGTTGGAATGCGTGCGAAAGACCTATTAGGACTCATACATACTGATGTATGTGGACCTATGTCAATCAACGCAAGAGAGGGCTATAGATATTTTATCACTTTCACGGATGATTTGAGTAGATACGGATATGTCTACTTAATGAAGCATAAAAGTGAGTCCTTTGAAAAGTTCAAGGAATTCCAGAATAAGGTTGAGAACCAACTGGGAAGAAAGATTAAAGCACTTCGATCAGATCGTGGTGGCGAATACCTTTCACATGAGTTTGATCAACACCTTAAAGACTGTGGCATAGTATTACAGTTAAATCCACCTAGAACACCTCAATTAAATGGTGTTTCCGAACGGAGAAATCGAACATTATTTGATATGGTTCGTTCCATGATGAGTCACACGGTAATACCTGATTTACTATGGGGTTTTGTTCTTTTGTCAGCTGCTCTTATACTTAATCGAAGTCCGTCTAAAGCTGTAGACAAGACTCCATATGAGATATGGAAGGGAACGGTCCCTAACTTGTCCTTTATTCGGGTTTGGGGTTGCGAGGCTTATGTCAAGTGGAGACACAAGGATAAGCTCGGCCCGCGATCAGTCAAGACATACTTTATTGTTTATCCAAAAGTAATGTTTGGTCATTACTTCTATTCGCCTACCGAACATCGAGTTTTTGTTGCGGCTAGTGCGAAGTTCTTAGAGAAAGCGTTTCTCGAGAACAAGTCAAGTAATAGAACCTTTGATCTGTCGGAGATTCAAGAACCAACAACCGAGCAACCGATGGAGGAAGATGTTTGTTCAACTTCTGCTACGGTGAATATTCCTCAGGAACCTAGGAGGTCGGGTAGAGTCTCCATTCCTCCAAACAGATACATTGGTATGGTCGAGGAGAATGATAGAGATGACATTTTGCTCCTAGAGAATAACGAACCCGCTACCTATAAAGGTGTCATGACCTGTTACGATTCTAAGCTATGGCTTGAAGCCATGCAATCCGAGATGGACTCCATGTATGAGAATGACGTATGGGATCTTGTTGATTTCCCTGATAAGGTACGACCTCTTCAGTGCAAATGGCTTTATAAGATAAAGCATTCTGTAGAAGGACAAACAGACACCTATAAGGCACGACTAGTGGAAAAAGGTTTCACTCAAGTGCAAGGATTACATTATGATGAAATTTTTGCACCCGTAGTTATGTTGCGTTCCATTCGGATAATCTTAGCGATTGCCGCTTTTCATGAGTATGAAATTTGGCAGATGGATGTGAAAACCGCCTTCTTAAACGGTTATTTGAAGGAGGAATTGTACATGGTACAGCCCGAAGGTTTCATTGATCTTAAAAGTCCTAAGAAAGTGTGAAGGCTTAAGCGTTCCATTTATGGACTTAAGCAAGCTTCTCGGAGTTGGAATCATCGTTTCGACCAGGTGATAAAAGAGAATGGTTTCACTCGATCGGTCGAGGAACCATGCTTGTATGTCAAGTCGAGTGGGAGTAAGATTCTCTTCTTGATATGGTATGTCGATGACATACTCTTGATTGGGAATGGCATTCCTCTCTTATCTTCGGTAAAAGTATGGTTAAAGAACCATTTCTAGATGAAAGATCTGGGTGAGGCACAACGCATATTGGGGATCCGTATCTATAGAGATAGATCACGACGGATGTTATCACTCAGTCAGGAGTCTTTTATAGATAAGATTCTTGAAAGGTTCAGCTTGACCAACTCCAAGAAGGGGTACCTTCCAATGACTTCTGGGATGCATTTGAGTAAAACTCAGGCACCCAAGACATCGGAAGAGGTCGAGCGCATGAGTCGTGTTCCTTATGCATCAGCCATAGAATCGATCATGTATGCCATGATATGCACACGTCTAGACGTGGCATATGCATTGAGTATGACGAGTCGGTACCAAGGCAATCCAGGTGAAATACACTGGATGGCTGTTAAAAACATCCTTAAGTACTTGTGAAGGACTAAGGATTGGGTATTGACTTATGGAGGAGATACTAAGCTATGCGCAATCGGTTACGCGGATGCTAGCTTCCAAACGGATCGAGATGACTTGAAATCTCTGTCTGGATTCGTCTTTACACTTAATGGCGCTGCGGTCAGTTGGAAAAGTTCCAAACAAAGTGTTATAGCAGATTCTACAACTGAGTCCGAGTACTATGCCGCTTCGGAAGCTGCAAAGGAAGCTCTATGGATGCGTCAGTTTTTACAAGGACTAACCGTAGTTCCTAGTTCGAATGACCAAATCACCATCTATTGTGATAATAAAGGTGCCATCTTCCAAGCTAAGGAGCCTAAGTCTAGCAACAAGTCTAGACATGTACATCGGAAGGCTCACATGATCCGAGATTACGTGGAGCAAAAGGAGATAGTGATTGACAAGATTGCTTCGGATGACAACATCGCGGACCCTTTCACTTAACCGTTAAAATATGATAAGCGTGAAGGGCACGTTATTTTCATGGGAATTAAACGTGTTCCTGAGTTATAGTAGCTTTTTATATGGATTAGATAAATGTATCTTTTTCATATACTATTCATAACATCATCGTATTGTTTCATATTTTATTTTTCATGTGGATTGTATGACAACATTGAACGCCACAAAGTGAACTGAATTACATTAAATTTGTTTTGGTCCGTAATCGCCCACATGAGCTGATAACTGTGGCAATTATATTGTGAAGTTGATTGATGGTGGGTTCAACGAGCCATAAGTCAAACGGTTGACTGATCGATCACAGATACGAGTTATAAAGATACCTCGTAGGACATCGTGACAACGTTATAGAGTCCTAAATGTGTAAGAACATTCGGTGCCAGGTCGTGGATTGGACGTCCATAGTGTTCCTAGAGTCGATTCTTTTGACTATCGACTGTCTCTTGAGATTAAGACAGTTTTTGGGTGACTTTGGTTTCTTTCTCATGGTCGACTGTAACAGGAGGCTAAGCAGATTTTTACTGGGTCATTTCATATTGTGCTTGTATCTGCAGGATTCGAGTTGAAGAAAATTTCCAACCTTTATCAGGTTTTGTTATTTCTCAGGGCCACTCGAGAAGTTGTAACTGAAATGCATGGCCATGCTCGAATAATGATTCGTTTATCAGTTAGGTTACTCTCTAGTCGGGAAAAACACTCTTGATATTGATCACTTGTAAAATACGACCTTTGTGAATACGGACTTTGCAAATTGTTTTACATTGAGTGGGATAAATTTTGGATATGAGAATCGGTTATCACACATACACTTGTAAGGACAAGTGGGATATTGTTGGAGCTAGTGTCCTCCACAGTTAGTGTGATAACAGCTAAGGTTCACAGGGTATACTTAGTATTCTTATCAGTTGATTAACGTTTATCGATAACGGTTGGCTTGCTAGGAGTTTGACGTTATTGTCATTTTAATGGCGGTGATCAATTGGTCCCTAAAAGTCACACCTAAAGGATGTGTTTGAGAGATATGATTATATGAAAAATATAATCATATTGATGCCTTATATGACTAAAAGGTTAGTCGATGTATATGACTAAAAGGTTAGTCAATGTAATGATGATACGATTATTTAATACGATTAAATAATACTAGCTGAGACGAATTAAATGTTAATTCGTAATTGAATATAAACTGTTATATCTAATTGATGTATATAATGTAATTATTTAATACGATTAAATGATGTAAGCTTAAACGAATTAAATGTTAATTCGTAATTAAATATAAATTGTTATATTTAATTAGCGAATTATAAATATACGATATTTATAGTTGACGTATATATTATACGATATTGTCATAATCAATGATGTCAGACCGGTATTAATAAATCGACTACAAGATGTTGTATGGACTTATTAATATGTGACAACATAAATGACAATAATAATACATACACATTTTATACCTTAAAATAAAAAGGCTAACAACCTACAAACAAGAAGAGAAAAAAGAGGGATGCTCTCCTCTCTTTTCTCCACTTCTTGGACGGTTAAAGGGAGAGGAGAAGAGATTAATATAAACTCTTGCTCTAGATTCTTATCATTACTTCTCACAAAATATTATTAGTAATTTTTGTATTCATTCTAGCATAAGAAAAAGACATTTCTCAGAACATCTTGGGTGCAGCGATTAGGAGAATATCAATCTCGATATTTGTTCTTAGGCCATATTGCTAAGACCGGAGGTTAATTCTAATCTCTATGTTTTATATTATGCATTTCGTTTATGACTCGCATTTCATATATTATGATTTCGTTATAATCCTTAATTTTCATGATGAAATATACGGATATTTCTCACAAAACTTACGTAATAACATTAAATATTCATGTTTAGGATATACGATATCTCACATGCTTATATCTCATGTTTTGTGACGGGTTTTGATATGTCCCCCCCTGAGTTGGTTGTATCTTATGTATATGATTTGAGCACTACTTGTTGGGTACTTTGAACTCTCATTTCCCGGTCACACCTTATACTCGTTAGACTTAAATGTCGGAGCGATGAGGTATAACCGTGATGCCGTTGTGCATGCTTTAGTGGGGATATGACGACGTTGTTAGGAGGTGAACGCAATGCGTTGATCGACCCGGCCGTCAAATGTTGTATCCTTGCAAGGTGGTGTCATTGTATGTAGCGTACTAGCTTGACTTTTGACTATAGATCTCTTTCTGCCTCTTTCGCGTGGTTTAGCCGAATTTGGGGTACTCGACGTCCTTTGTGTTGATCGAGTCTTGGATGTGGCACGTCATACTACATGTCGAATCGGGAAACGTCTTATCTCGAGAGTCTGTCCAGGTGATAGGTTATGTCGCGGTCCCGATACAAAAATAATTACCCGCACTTAGGCTAACAACATAAGGAATGTAATTAGGGAAGTAGGGTGTCGATACTCAGGGAGTACGTGTTAACTATGAATTGCTATGGATTGATTTTCATTTAAGTTCGAGTCATTTGAGGTGGTTATCTAAACTATTAATATAAAATAAAATGACAAGTATATAAATGACGATATGTAAATGACAAATATGTAAATTGCAAATGAAAAACTCAGAACAGAAGACTTACCCGATCGGGTTGTCACGTACCCGATCGGGGAAACCCTCTGATCCGAATAACAACAACTAAATTCTAACTAAAGACGATATTTAAATGACAATATTGAAAGCCTAACTAACTAAACTAATAAACTAGACAATAATAATAAAGTAAACTATCTAAGAACGAGAATAGAAAGACGATAAAGTAAACTAGCTAGATAATAACAAAATAAACTATCTAATACGGTAAGATAAACTATCTAATCAAATTGATATAGTGAAAGAGAAATAAATGTAAAACTAATTAAAAGTTTCATTGATACCAACATTAGAATTACTATGATTGTCTAGGCCTTGTAGCGGTATATTCCTTTCGGATTCGTACCGACCTTTTAGTGGGTCCTAACGTCCTTTCAGCATGGTTAGGTCACTAAACCCCTATTGGTAGTCCTAATTCCCATCCCAACTCTCGTTATAAAGATAGAAATTGACTAATACAAACAATTGTTTATGGCCACTAAACATAGTTATAGAATTTGGCATGACCAAAGGAAGAAACAACTAGATGGTTCAATTGGTATCTACTCTTCTTTTAATTCATTTAACTTGTAAATCATTTCAAATATTACAACTCTATTTATTTTATTTACACAATGATAATTTTACAATATTAGAATTAATCTAATTTATATGATTATGTGATTAAGTAAATTAATAAGAAAAAGATGTATGAAATTAGACTATGAAATATAAATACTAAAGTGATTATGGTGATTATATTAGTAATGATTCTAATGACAATATTTAGGATTATATGATTAGGTAAATTATAAGATGGCATAATAGTCGATATTTTAGTTTCAACTAGATTGCTTTTACATTGATTTCTTAACCACAATAATAATATGAGAATGATACTAGTGAGATTATAGTTCATGATGATTAAAATTGCATAAGTAAATCAAGGATAGAGAATTACCGTAATTGGAATACGATTATGTAAGAAATAAAGTAAAGAACAATTGTCCAACCCAATAACAAAAGCTATGAAAACACTAGAGAAATACTAAGAAAACTATAATCTAAAAACTTGTAAGGAAGAAATAAACTACTAAATTATTATGCTCTAAATTATATGTAAAAGTATGTAAAGTTGATGATAAAAGTATGCTAAAGATAATATGATAATGTATATGAAGTTGTTCTTATTGTTGTGATGATCATTGGCTTTTATAAGGCTGCATGGCTGCTGATCCCTCGTCCAAATTCATACCCTAGTCAAAGCATTAATGCACACATTTAAGCTCGGTTGAAGAAGAGCCAAGTAACGTCCACTTGCAGAAATACCCGATCGGGTATTTGGTAATCCGATCGGGTTTATGTGTAAGATGGATTTTACGTCTTTTCATCTTAGGCACGGAATCCTATGCCTTGGTCTTGGTCAATGCAATACGGAATTGGGCTTGGGCTGATCTTCTCTTGACTTGGGTTGATATTTCCTTTTAAAGTTCAAAGCCAAAATCCAAATTGAGTTCGTTCGAGGAAGGATGTAGCGGAATCGTAATCAAATCGTGAACTGGCTATCATCAATTCCTTGAAAACTCGTATCCTAGTGTCTTTGCTCCATAAAGTAGGAAAATATAGCAAAACCGCTTCATGTCCTATAAAACGAGTCAAAACACGCAAAACAACTAGAATAGCAATATTAGCTCGTTAATCACTTAACAAAGTGCATAGATCGTATAGAAATCGAGCTAAAATGGGGGATAAATCAGAACAAAATATCACTTATCACCAGGTTTAGACTAGGACCGTATTATTATCGTCGTCCAACTGGGAGGATTATAGTCTTGTGTGTGCGAAACGTCATATCGTACACGATTCCGGGGAACGTCTTACCCCGTGGACATGTTTGTCTAAGTCTCGAGTATATGAAACGTCTTATCGTATACAGTTCCGGAAAATGTCTTATCCCGTGAACATGTTTGTCTAGGTCATGAGTATACGAAACGTCTTATCGTATACGGTTCCGGGAAACGTCTTATCCCGTGGGCTTCCATTGACCTGTCTTGCTATTGTACATGATGCTAGTACGTGTCATTTACCGTGAGAGTTGTAACAACCCGAAAAATGCCAATTTTTCTAGTAAAAATATTTACTAACACTTTTCAGTAGAATTTAAGTTTTTAAAATAGGAATTTTTGTTCCGAGTCTTATTTTGAAATTCCGCGTTCGTATTTGGAATTTTTGAGGGATTCCATGAAAAGACCGTTTTTAGTCATCTTTGACTTTTCTTGACTTTTAAGTCGTCTTTGACTTTTCCTTGACTTTTTAAAGTCGTCATTGACTTTTTATTGACTTTTAAGTCGTCCTAAACTTTTCTTGACTTTTAAGTCATCTTCGATTTTTTTCGACTTTTCAGTCAACTTTGACTTCCGTTGACTTTTCCCGACTCGTCTCATAAGTATGAAGACCGAAATTTTATTTAAAAAAATAATATTTTTGATTTATTTTTATTTAGATTTATTAAGATTTATCATTATTTAATATAATTATTTTGAATTTATTCGGAATTTAAAGAATAACGTTTACGGTTTTAACCGAACGTCATTTAACTATTCCCGACTCATCGTAAAACGCGCAACAAAAGCGAAACTCGACTTTGGCATGAGTCACACGCCCATGTCATCGTTTTCCACTCACAATAGGATATTTTAATTGATTCGATTAAACTAATACAAATATCTTAGATATTTGTTACTTTATCGATCAGTTAACGAAAATTACGCAAATCGAGCAAAAACAGACCCGATGATCACCTTACCCACACGGCTCTACTACCTCTAATAGCCCTTGATATTTTCATTACTTTTGATACAATAATCATAATATCTAGATATTTGTTGTAATTAACTTAATCGTTAATTATATTTAATCAATTACCGTAAAATAATCATTAAACGCGAGTCAATTACGTAACAACAATTTCAAAACTCGACATCCTTATTTGCCTATAACTACACGGCTCAACTCACCCTACATTACTCACAAACAACTTTTCATTTTACAACAAATCAAATTAAGATCAAAACATCACTTTATTTGATCGTTCTTAGTGTTCTTCGTCGTTCATCATTTGTTCTTCATCGTTCTTGAGCAAAACCTTCATAAAATCTTCGTTTCTTAATTAAATCCATCCTAATTTATATTTCTAGACTCTCCTCTTCGCTCCTCATCTTCACGTACGGTTATATTTCAATTCCGTCAAGATCGTTTTCAACACTTTAAGTATGGAAATTCATATTTTTAGTTCTAATAATGTTTTTCTTGTTATTTCTTATAGGGGAAGATTTTGAAGACGAGTTTGGAGACTCGTATATTTTTGGTGAAGATTAGTAGAAGGGTTTCTTATAGTATACTTCTTATTATTATTTTGGTGCTAATTGTTTTGGCTAGCTAAGGTAACAATTCCGTTTTACTCGACGAATTAATGTCACATAGCCTTTAGTTTTAGTTCATATTATGGTTTTTATGATTTTAGTTAGTAACATAGCTTTAGCTTTGTTTCTTTAGTATTTGGTTCATCCTTTTATGTTGGTTCATATTATTATGATTTTATGATTTTTAGTTAGTAACATGATAGGTTGATGATTTTAGCATGTTGTATGGATTTAGAATATGTTTAGTATTCTTGATGAATTTTGATGATTTTCCATAAGTTATGATTTTTATGTTGTGTATGAATTTATAACATATTTGGTGTTCTTGATGAATTATGATTACTTTTCATAAGTTATGATTTTTATGTTGGTTAGGAAATTTTAATAGGTTTAGGGTTCTTGAGGAATTTGGATGAATTATTTTAAATCATGATTTTTGTATGATAGTTGTTAAAAATGGTAGTTTGATAATTAAAAACATGTTTGAATTAATTTGGGGTTGTTTGTGGGTGAACCGTGGTGGGGGGTGCTGAACCGGACCAAACCAGCCGGTCCAGGCCGGTCCAGACCGGTCGGGGTTGGTCCAAGGTGGGTCCGGGTTTTGGTCTTTGGGTTGTGTCGATGTTTGATTGTTAATTGTTGTTTTGACGGGTTTTAATTATGTTAAAGCATGCGGGAAATAATTAGAAACGGTTTTTAGTAAAACCGTTAAAAAGGCCAAAACAGCCCATTTTGCCAAAACAGGCCGTGGGGCCCATCCAGGCCCATGTGGGGTCCGGCCCAACTCAGCCCGTGGGTCCCACTTTGGGACTTGTGACGGTTTTTGCGTTATCGTCATTTTTATCGTGTTTTGTAATATTTAGCAAGTGGGAAATATTAATAAGTAAAATATTTAATTAAAAAGGTTTTTCATAAAATTATTATTTCTCACATGTTAGTAATTATAAGACGAGATCGTAGTTTATTTTGATATCCTTTAAGTCAAGCGGGGTTTTACGTAAGATTTAATAATTCACATGTTAGAAGCTTTATTAAAATAACATGTAATGAATATGTTGATTTTATGTCTATGTGATAAAGACTCTGTTTCTAGACGGTTTGATCCAACGGGTTTGGTCAAACTAAGATCTAGTCAGCCCCGATTTGACTGATGAACCGTCGCGGGACTAGGGTCGGGGGTTTGTCTTCAAGTGAGGTTGTATTTAATT
>JAIUZE010072840.1:0-13947 GCA_022085475.1 Heliosperma pusillum
TTGAGAATCTAATCAATCAGTTAGGATTACGTCGTCTCAAGGATGTCAAACGATGCTTAGGAGAGGCGGAGTAAATATGCGTTGCACTCTTTTTCCCTTAGCCATGGTTTTGTCCCACCGGGTTTTCCAGGCAAGGTTTTTAACGCGGCAACACTTAGTGCACATTATGGAGATCATTGTACTCTTTTTCTTTATTAGATTTTTGTCCCATAGGGTTTTCCTAGTAAAGTTTTAACGAGGCTGATGCGTGTCGTTATACACCAAAAATAAAACCTAAGTCTACTAACTAAGAAGATAGCGGAAGTAGGGTCGATCTCCACAGGGAGGAAACTAACTAACTGTAATCTAAATCTGCCAGTCACAATCTAGGGGTTTTGAATTGATTTTAAACTAAACTAAATAAGATTAAAGGAAGAGAAATAAAGATAGAAATTAATACGAAGTAAATCAGATAAAGAGAATATGCTAGGATTCGGTCCGCTGCAATATCGGCATCTATGGGTCAACTAAGTCAGTCAATCTATCAATGAGAATGGCAATGGTTTTCTCCTCTCGGTCTCAAACCACCCTAGGGATTTTCCTAATTAACTCTCGTCCTGTTAGGAGTCACCTATCAATTCTAAGCAAGCCTTTCCCTTCCAATCTCTCGATCCAGGTCGGGGTTAACTACCTAGCTAGTCTCCTGCGTGCACTCATTCGACTAACCTCAATTAAATTGCTTAGATCGATTCTCATATTCAAGACTAACTAAAATAGTCTATCCTACAGTTTTCCTCATCCCAACATACAAGAGAATTAGCTACTCATGCTATTAACGATGCTAACAAAGACGATTGAACATATGACGATAGACATAATAAAATCGTAATTAACAAGCATAAATAATAACGCAGCAGTTAAGAAGAGTAAACAGTAATCAAGACTAAAACAAGGGTTAAGAATAAAAGAGAGAAAAGAAGTTTACAATCTTAGCAATCTGGCGTAAAGAATAAATCCACGTCGATAAACCCGAATGTAAACTAAAGATTAAAAAGTTCAGAAACTAATGTTTGCTAATAATGGATGATAATTGAATGCTAATTCCTGATGATCCCTAATGACGTAAATAAGAGTCTTATATAATGCATAACACGACTCTAAACCCTAATTAGACTACGGACTTAAGGCCCATGATAGGATCCACTCGATCGAGGGAAATTACCCTTCGATCGAGGTCTTTATTTAAGAGAATCAGTCGATCGAGGACTTCTTTACTCGATCGAGCAACTTGCCAATAGATACCACTCGATCGAGCAAAGATGTAGCTCGATCGAGGTCTTCCTTACTTCAACTCTCCTTGATCGACCAAAGGCATAGTCGATCGAGGTCTTCTGGGCTGGCACATAATATTAGTCGTGACTTTGGGCTTGATTGTGAACGGTTTCGCGCTTCCCCATGCAAGAGCTTCTGTTCCGTTCCCTCCATTCTCCTAAATGCATGCAAAGTGGACTGTTTTCGCTTGGTTTCCGCTACTACGCAGCTTGGACCTACAAAATAGTAATGAAAGTACAAAGTAGCCAAATAGGGGCATATGGTGACATAATATCACCTAAATGACATATAAATGCGTGCATAAATGGACTAAAAAGTCTATATAAAATACACGCATCAGAGGCATTCTCTTTAGTGATGTACATCCAAGGGGGAGTGTTATGAAATATCTAATTAATATATATATATATATATAGAGAGAGAGAGAGAGAGAGAGAGAAAGGTTCAAATGAGTCCCTCATATCTTTTGAGTCCCTAAGTCCTCCTAAGAGCCTATAGATCTTTAGATATGGATGGTTGAGATTAGAAGCAAAAAGTAACCAATACACTAATCCATTCTTTATCCACTAATTAACTGTCTTTCTCTCTCTAGCTTAAAGTTGATTACATTTTAGCATTTTTAGGGTGAGACTTTGTTTTCAAGTATAAATTTTGTTTTTCTACGACTGTACAGTTTTACAAGTGTAACTTTTATCTTTTACAAGTGTAACTTTGATTAGAAAAAAGTGTAACTTTATACTAAAAAGCGATTTTACGCCAAGTTTTTGACATTTTACGTATTTTTAGAGTGTAACTTTAGCCTTTTACAAGTGTAACTTTAATCTAAAATAGTACAACTTTATACTAAAAAGTGATTTTATGACAAACTTTTGACATTTTACGTATTTTTAGAGTATAACTTTAGCTTTATACAAGTGTAACTTTAATCCAAAAGAGTCTAACTTTATATTAAAAAGTGATTTTAAGACATGTTTTTTACATTTTACGTATTTTTAGAGTGTAACTTTAACCTTTTACGAGTGTAACTTTAATCTAAAATAATGTAATTTCATAATAAAAATTGATTTTATGACAATTTTTTGACAGTTTACGTATTTTTAGAGTGTAAATTTATCCTTTTAAAAGTGTAACTTTAATCCAAAATAGTGTAATTTAATACTAAAAAGTGATTTTAAGACAAGTTTTGATATTTTACGTATTTTTAGGGTATAAGTTCATCTTAGCAATTTTAAGATATTTTACGTAATTTTACTTTTACAAATAATTTTATGTCATTTTAAGACAAGTTCCTCACATTTTCTGGATTTTTATAGTGTAGTTTTAGTCTTTTATAAGTGTAACTTTAGTCTTTTACAAGTGTAATTTTAATTTAATTTTATATTCCCAAGTAATTTTATGTCATCTTATTTTGAAATTTAAACTAATTTATAGTGTAACTCTAGTCTTTTCAGAATGTAACTTTAATATATTGAGAGTGTAACTTTAGTCATATATAGTGTAACTTTACCCATTGATAGTGTATATTTAGTCGACTTAGAGTATAACTTTAGTCCACTTAGAATGTAACTTCAATCAATTGAGAGTGTATGTAACACCCCGTAATTTTGAAAGACCGAAATTATATTTGAAAAGTAATAAATTTAATTTATTTTAATTTATTACGATTTATTTGAATTTATGATAATTTAATATAATTATTTTGAATTTATTTGGAATTAAAGAGTAGGTTTTACGGTTTAAACCCGAACTTCATTTAACTATTCCCGAGTCAACTTAAGTCCCGAAACAAACCCGAAACCCGACTCCTACATGTGCCACACGCCCAAATCACCTTTTTCCCTCATTTTAGATCTTTTGATTAAATGTAACACCCGGAAATGTACCCTATTTTTCTAGTAGAAATATTTTACGAAATCTTTTCAGTAATTGTAAGTTTTAAATTATGATTTTAAGTTCCGAGTCGAATTTAGAATTTCCGAGTTCGTATTTGGAATTTCTGCGAGATTTAATGAAAAAGCCGTCTTAAGTCTAGTTTGACTTTTCGTGACTTTGAAAATCGTCTTTGACTTTTTCCTACACAACTCACACTACTCCCTTACTTAACCTAATATTTCATTTCAACACAACATCAAACACACTTTCTTCCTCTCTAAGAAATCATCTTTTCCCTCTTTGATTTCAAGCTTAGAATTGGCGTAGTTTCTTCGTTACTCGATAGAATTTACGTAAGTTCGTCTTATTCTTCATCCCGTACCTTCCTCTATCCGTATTGATAATAAAATTATCGTCTTTCTTGCTTTTTAAGCTTTCCGTCTTTCTCAAGATGAACTTTATTCATCTTTTTACGATCTAATTGTAGGTGGCGACCTCCAAGATCCCGACAAAGACTATTTCCTTATAGAAGAGGAGCTTGACGATCAATTAATAGACGCATAGAAGTTAACGGTGAAGGGTTTACTCCGATTCACTTTCCGGTGTTTTACTTGTTTAGACGCTAGAACATCGTATTAAGGATTACGATTAGGCCGATTAGATACCATGATATGATTAGTAAATGATGTTATATGATGATTATTGATGATATATATTGATTG
Source organism: Heliosperma pusillum (assembly GCA_022085475.1). Classification (NCBI taxonomy): domain Eukaryota; kingdom Viridiplantae; phylum Streptophyta; class Magnoliopsida; order Caryophyllales; family Caryophyllaceae; genus Heliosperma; species Heliosperma pusillum. The sequence goes on from JAIUZE010072840.1 coordinate 3,906, forward strand.
TTGATGATTATTAGAAGTATATATAAGTTTTGGATTGAATTGGTTAAGCTTTGGAAGCTCTCGGATGAAGGGGTGTTCCCAGCCGGTCGACCGGCCGCCGGTCTGACCACCGGCTGAGAACACTTCAGTAACCCAATTTGCAAACTTTGTTTTTGCATGAAGAGGTGCTCCAGGCCGGCCCACCGGCCACCGGTCAACCCACCGGCCTGGAACACATCAGTATTGAAGTTTTGAGTTTGGTGTGATTGTCTGTGCCGGTCGACCGGCCGCCGGTCGACTGACCGGCCCAGACCCTCTTTTCTCTGTTTTTTGGGTTTTGCCTTGTGTTCTGAGCCGGCCCACCGGCCCCCGGTCTCCTGCCCGGCCTGAATCACGGCTGTGTTGTTTGTTCTTTAACACTTTACAACTCGTAATTTTATAATGTTCGCATGATCCGTTTAACCGTATAATTTTACCGTAATGTCTTATAATGTCTGGTTTTGGATATATATATCTTATTCGCACGTATCACATGTTTTGTGACGGTTTTCGATATGTTCCCACTTTGAGTCGGTTTTTACAAATGAGTCGGTTTGCGCACTATTTTGTATTGTGCTGTGTATTCTCATTCCCTTGGCTACCTTCCCGTTCGTAAGGCTGGAATGTCGGAACGGAGAGGTATCCTACTGCTTAAATGCATGTGTTAGTGGGCATACGACGACGTTGTTGGGAGTTGAACGCTATGCGTTGTTCGACCCTGCCGTCAAATGTTGTGTACTTGCGAGGTGGTGTTATTTGCATGTAGCGTACCGCTTGTAATGAGGCTTGAGCTGTTTTTTTCCGCCTCTTTCGTGAATTGACCTACCGAATTTGGGGTACTCGGCGTTTGCTTTGTAAGACCGAGTCTTGGATGCGAAACGTCATCGCATGTCGAATCGGAAAATGTGATTCCGAGAATCTGGCCAGGTTTAGATTAGGAGCCGTTTAATTATCGTTCCTACCAGGAGGAAATTAGTCTACATATACGAACTGTAGCATCGTGTATGAGTTCAGGGAAACGCTTTATCCCGTGGATGCCTTTTAATCATACTTGCCATGTACACGATGCTAGTGCGTTTCATTTACCGTGAGAGATTTGTCGTCTTGTGTCGTTCTTTGAATGCGTGATTTCATGATATTGTTCATGGTCATTGCACGATTGGACACCGTCCTTGTCTTGGTTCGTGAATGGATGATAAAATGTTGGATATTATGTGATCATCGCATGACTTGACTGGTTTGTCTGTCGAGTCTCAATCTTATCAATCTTATACCGCTAACGGTGAGATGTAAGCCCTAGTGAGCGTATTCGATTGCCTAATAGTGTCTTTCCCGAGTCTTTGATAACATGATGGTACGGATTTGATTTCTATATGATCTTATCGTTATATCTCGTATTGCCTATCTATTCTTATCGCAATCCACATGGATGTATATATATGCATGCTTTACTTTTGTATTTCCTTATATGTACGTTTGATGTGATATGGCTGGGAGAACCCGGAGTTACTCCCCACTGACTGTGGCATTCATGTTTTTCATGGATGAACAGGTTGCTTGCTATGAATGACTTTTTGGATGTGACATTTTGGGGTTCGGGTGTGAGCTAGCGGGCGTTGTCCCTGGAAGTTCACCTCTAGACGATAGTAGCTAGTTTTGGGTTAAACACTTGTTCTTTGCTAACATTTTAAGAGACCCCGTCTCTTTATTGTATATTCCGTACTTAGTTTGTAACATTTTGACACTCCTCGTTTTATTTAACTTGCATGTATAAAAGTTTTTAAAAACTACCTATTTCCGCATTATAATTCGCATGCTTGTTTGTTTTATTATTCCGCATTCGCGAGGGTTGTCACATTAAACTTGATTAAACTAATACAAATATCTAAGATATTTGTAACTTTATCAATCTGTCAGCTTAAATTACGCAACAAATCGCTTAAACCCGGACCCGATTTCTTCTCTTCCACACGCCTCTTCCCTCTTGTCTCTTAGGATTAGATATTTTCCTTTCTTTTTATTAAACTAACATAATATCTAATAATATCTAGATATTTGATTAAACTAACATAATATCTAATAATATCTAGATATTTACCATAATATATTTATAAAACCCGAGTCAATTCCGTAACAACAAGTTCAAAACCCGACTCCCGTTAAACCTCTATATTACACGGCCCAACTCCCCTCTTACTCACTCTTTATCTTTTTATTTTACATTAAATCAACTTAATATCTACTTAATACCTTCTTTAATATAATCATAATTGTTCTTCGTGTTCTTGATCGTTCTTGAGCAAAATCGTCACAAAACCTTCGTTACTTGGCCAACTCCGTTCTAAATTATATTTCTAGAGTCTCCTCTCCGCTCTTCATCTCCGTGTACGTTTCATTTTCAATTCCGACAAAATCGTTTTCAACACTTTAATTGTTGAAATCAAGTTTTAATACTAATAATGTTATTTTTTGTCATTTCTTATAGGAGAAGATTATGAAGACGAGTTTGGTGACTCGTATATTTTAGAAGAAGATTAGTAGACGGGTTTTTAGGTCTTATTTTGGTGCTATTTGGTTTTGTGCTAGCTAAGGTAACGATTACCGAGTTACTCGACGAATTAATGTCACATACTTTCTTTTATGTTATTGTTATTTACGGTTTTAAGTAGTAACATGTTAGGTTGTTATTATTATTAAGTTTTATGAGATTTTAACATATTTAGTGTTTTTGACATGTTGGATGATTTGTTCATAATCATAATTTTAGTATGAATGATGGTTGAATTGGTTGTTAAAATGGATGGTTGTTAATTAAAACAAGTTAGAAATAAATTTGGGGTTGTTGTTGGTGGTGGCCGTGTATGGTGGCCGAGAAACTGGCCCGGTTCAGGCCAGTTCAGGCCGGTCCAGGCCCGGTCCAGGCCGGTCTAGGTTGGCCCGTTATTTGGCCCTTTGGGCTTGTGTCGATACTTGATTGTTTTGTTGTTGTTTTGATTGGTTTTAAATATGTTAAGCATGCGGGAAATATTAAGAAAAGATTTTAGAAATGGTTGACCAAAACAGGCCCAAACCAGCCCGTGGGCCCAGTCCAGGCCCGGTCCAGCCCATGACCCGTGAGCCCTCCTTTGGGCTTGTGACGGTTTTTGAGTTTAGTGTTATTATTATATCATGTTTTGTAATATTTAGCAAGTGGGAAATTTTAATAAGTAAATTAATTAATTAAACGGTTTTCATAATATTATTATTTCTCACATGTTAGAAATTAGAGCATGAGATTGTAGTTTAATTTGATATCCTTTAAGTCAAGCGGGTTTCGTAAGAATTAATAATTCACATGTTAGAAATTAGAATAAAATAGCATGAAATGAATATGATGTTCTTATGTTCAAGCCTAAATGGCTAAGACTCTGTTTCTAGCCGTTTTGACCAAACGGGTTTGGTCAAACTATGATCTAGTCAGCCCCGTTTTGACTGATGACCCGTCGCGGGACTCAGGTCGGGGATTTGTCTTCAGGTAAAGTTTTATTTAATGAATGAATAAATGAGCCTTAGTAGATATGAGGCGATATGATATTTGAATGTGATTTATATGCAATTAGTCACATGATAGGAAGTTTTTCCCGTGACTGTTTAATTGTATGATATATGTCTTGTTGACTAAGTACTCATAGAGAATTATGATTATATGGCGTCTTGACCATTCTAATTCTAAATGAGCACCTTGGACCATGACATTGATAGGCCTTACTATCTTTAACGAGCATATGGAGTTCACATCTTGATAGCTTTCATGTCCCTGGCCTGGGATTTTGATACCAAGCCGGGGCATGGCTGCCTAATTGCTTCCACTTTGGGAATGGAGCCACCTTAAGTACTAGCCAACTCTGCTTAGGGGGTCTCCTAGTAGAGATTCTCATGTACTTTTGGTCATGAGACAGGGAATGGGTTAGCTGTTGTCGCTAGGTCTGATCAGTCTAGGACTAGGATGTTTATCCTACCTTGTGGTATAGCCTCGAGTTACAAAAGTCGACTATTGACTGTGCTAAGAACTTATGCCTGTTTCTAGACGTATTGGTCTTTCATGTTTGATGATTCTATGAATCGTAGAAGGTGAGATGCAAGCCGGCTACGGTTGATAGAGTTTGGATTACCGGTTGTTAACTGATTCACATGATAGATTGAATGATTAGGGTTGAGTTGTATCCAGGCCATGTTTTAAATGTAACCTCTGAGCTGAAATACTAAGCTTCCCTACCTCGTGGAATAGGTTGTAAACTGATTCACATGATAGCTTGCATGAGTAGCTTAGCCTTCATATGCTAGGTTATATGTTAGTTATTTGTTTCATAACATGAAAAGCATATCGTATATGTTAAGGCTTTGTATTTTTCCATATACATCTCTTTTATGTTATTCATGTTTTATTAAACTCGATATTTCGTGGCTGGGAGAACTCGGAGTTACTCCCCACTGACTGTGGCTTCCGTGTTTACATTTAATGCGGTTGGCAGGTTTGTGATGCAAAGATTGGGTACATTGACGAGCTAGCGAGTGAAGTATTACCTTGGACCTATATTCGGTTCTTAGGATTGTATTATTTAAATACACTCTTTTATTTCCGTATTTATTAGGGAGATATGTCTCCCATTTCAGATACTTCTTATGTATAATATTATTTCCTTTTTGTTATGAACCTTTTTCTTTACGACACCTTTGTTATGATGAATATATTTAATGGTAGGTTCCGGTTTTAAAATTTACCGATTTTCACTAAAGTGAACCTATTAAAAACGTATTCTCATCTTTTATTTATTTAAATTACTTGTTTATCTTTCCGCAAATTCGAGGGTGTCATAGTGTAACTTCAATCAATTGAGAGTGTAACTTTAATCAATTGAGAGTGTAACTTCAATCCATCGCCAACCTCCGTCTTAATACGATTATTTTTTTCAAAATTTTATTTCTTATTTAGTAGATCTAAAATTAAAATAATCTAAATAAGTAAAAAAAAAAGATATGTAAAACTTTGTTTATTGATTTTTTGAAACTAATAGTACTTTTTAGTAGATCTATAGGTGGAGAAAAAAAAACTGAAAATAAAAAGATGTAAAAAAAAATTTAAAATCCACACCACCACTACACACGGCCCCACCATCATCTAACACATTACCGCCACACACGGTTCCAAACCCTACCACCACCAAACCACCGCCCTTCACAGCCCCCAAACCACCGCCACCACGCACCAACAACCAGTTGGGGAGAAGGACAAATCGACGGGGAGGAGGGAGCGGCAGTGTGGTGGTGAGAGAAGAGGGAGCGACCGTTTGTGTTTTTATAGATTTAAAAGAAAGGCGGTGGCAAGGTGGCGAAAATGGTGGTAGATCTAGTTTTGTTTGATGTTTTTTTCCTCAGATCTATTTTTTTTTATTTGTTTGTTGGTTTGGTGGTGGTGGTTGGTGGTGAAGAAGGATGTTGGAGGGTTGGCGGTGCCCTACGGTGGCTCGCGGTGGACCACGGTGGCTGGCAGCGGCCCACAATGGATGGCAGGGGCCCACGGTGGCTGGCAGGGGCCATGGTGGAAGCATGAAGATCTACTTTTTTTTGTGTTTTTTTGCTTTATGGTGGTTGTTGATGGTGAAGAAGAACGGTGGAAGGCTTATAGGTGGTGGTTGGTGGTCGCGGTGTGGTGGCATTTTGATGGTGGTGGTGCCCGGCAATGAGGAAGAAGAGAGGGGGTGGCGTGGTGGAGGTGGCGGCTGTTTAGATCTAGGTTTTTTTTTTTTGGATTTGGTGGGTGGTTTGAATTTAGAGAGAAGGAGGAGAGTGTTTTTAGAGAGAAGGTGGAGTTTGTATGATGAATGAATTGTGGGAGGATTGTGTTAAGGGGATGGATGTATTAGTTGTTTAATTAGTATGGATGCGAGAGAAGAGGGGTTAAACACTTGTTAATGACAATTTTCCTCTTTTAATCTAAACCATCCATTTTCAAGATCTAATGGCCTACAATAGGACTTATGGACTCAAGGAAATAAGGTGGACTCATTTGATCCTTATTCTATATATATATATATATATATAGGGGCGGGGTCCCGTGCGAACTTAAGTTCCGTACGAACTGTACGAACTACCTCACATGCATTTAAATATAAGTCTGATCCACATAATAAAAAGCCTCAAGTCACTCTTATATCTCTTCATCTACACCAGCAACCAATCACCCCTCACCACACGCCCACCACGAATTACTTCACTTGCATCACCTCCGCCGCCGCCAAAACGGTCGCCTCATGTCTCCACCTTTTTTCCCGCCGGCGATGGTCAGACGACCACCGTTGCTTCCATTTTCCGTTCAGACGACGCCTCACATCACTCAACGTAGGCTCTCCGGCGTTCCCTTATATTTCTCGCCGGCGATGCTCTTGCCTGTAAATGTTGCGGTCACCTAGGTACATGCCGGCGTTGATGTACTTGTCGCCATTTGTATTTTGGTGTGGTAAAACTATGAAAAAATTGATTTTATGATTCCCGATCTATAAAATAAAGGCAACATTTCAAAAAAGTAAAGAGTATATGGTTCTTCATCAAGATAGTTCAAGCCAGAAGCATTTGTTGTATGTAAGGATTCTGTCTCCGTCGGCGGATAGTGGTCGTGGTTGTCGGTGTTTATGGTTGTGGGTGTCTAGAGGTGAGGTGGGGCGCATTAACACTCGGTTGTCTCGTTGACCAGACTGTGATTCCTTTCAAATTGCAAAAGTTCTATTTTATTATCAATCATTCATCAGCATGTGTTTGTTTAGTAAATTAAAGAAGGTGATGCAGGCGTAGTATGCCTTCTAATATTTACTCCTATCACTTGTAAATTGTAATAGTACATTAATACTTATTGTATGCTAACTCTGATTGATTTCAAAAAACTATGGTGATATTGTAGAATTGGTATTTGATTTTGGTGTGGAGCATTGTTTTATCTTATAAGGAATTTAAGAAATCAATGTTGATGTGTTAAAGTAGCGTTAATCTTATATGTTAATTCACAAATTATCATTTCAGACGGGACGACCCGTGTTATTGCTTTAGACGGGTCAAGCCCCCTCACAAAAAGATTAAGTGGGCAAGTAGGGGGATACTAGATACTCCCTCCACTTGCCCAACTTGATCTTTTGTGAGGGGCAAGATCCATCTAAAGGTAATAAGACGGGCCGCCGCGTCCCATGTAAAACCAAGTGATGTTAATTTTAATGATGTATGAATGATGTAGATACAAGAATTATGTGGATACACTTGTATCAGTGAGCACGAAAAATCAAGATGTTAAAGGATGAAAGCTATTATATTACAAAAAAAACTCTACTCATAAATGATTTAAATAGTGGTAAAATATAAAAAAAAGGTTTGTGAAAAAGCTTAACTTAAAAACCATCTTAGAATTGGTTGATATTCAATAATTCAATATGAAATATATGTATGTCTATCTATGCGACGATACACACAAATTGCGTGGCATATAATCATGAAGATAGACTATTAGCTCACTACTCATCAGCCATCACTTTAATATTCACGAATTCACGACTTTCACCATTTAAAGGAATGTATGTAGCAAATTAAATGTATGTATTTAGTAGTTATAGGAGTGTCACTAGGAACATAAAGATATGTATCTAAAAATTTAAAGGAGTGTATAGTGTATATATGAAGCTAAGTGTATATGTCTAAAACTTAAGTGAGTGTATCTAGCAAACTAACGATATGTATCTAATAAATTAAATGAATGTATCTAATAACTTATAAATGTGTATCTTACAAGCTAACGATATGTATCTAGTAATTTAAATGAATGTATCTTGTAACTTATAGGAGTGTATCTAGTAAGCTAACGATATGTATCTAGCAACTAAATGAATGTATCTTGCAACTTTCAGGAGTGTATCTAGTAAGCTAACGATATGTATCTAGCAACTAAATGGATGTATCTTGTAACTTATAGGAGTGTATCTAGCAAGCTAACGGTATGTATCTAGTAATTTAAATGAATTTATCTAGTAACCTATAAAAGTGTATATAGCCAGCTAACGACATGTATCTAATAATTTAAATGAATGCTGTATCTTGTAACTTATAAGAGTGTAACTAGCAAACTAACGACATGTATCTAGTAACTTAAAGAAGTGTATCTAGTAACTCATAGAAGTGTATCTATGAGGTTAACGACATGTATCGAGTAACTTAAAAAAGTGTATCTAGAAATCTAACGGTATGTATCCAGTAATTTAAAGAAGTGTATCTAGCAAACTAAATATATGTATCTAAGGACGAGTGTATCTAGCAAGAAAAAAGAAAAAAAAAAGGGGGCTTGACTATCTAAAAGTAGGACGAGATACCAACATCTTTAAGAAACTGATAAGCCATCTGGATTTAGTGTGAATAATTTGGTATGATTTAATTTACCAGGAGAGACAAATAGAGAGGTGAAAAGTTTTAGTGTTGAAGGTCACATGAAACATGAAATAGTCGGAGTTCGGTTGAAGGAGATAATCATGTCTTCATAATTTGGAATCAAAGCATTAGATTATTGGCCAATTTGTGACCAGGAAGACTGACAACATGTTTATACCTCTAGGTACAAAAATATGTACCTCTAGAAGTAATTACACAGATGGATATATGTATCTAGAGTAATACAATGTGTATCTAGGGTGCTTTTTTATGTATCCACCTCACATACCACCACTACACCTTCACTAGTCACCACAACCACTGCCTAACACCATATCAGCACCACCATCGCTACCGCCACTGCCACCACCCTGACAAATAACACACCTTCGCCTGCCAAACTATTCCACTTCCGTGCACTGCTCCAACCACTATCACCATAGCCGCCTGACCTCCACCGCCTCTAACACCAACTACATCATATTTGGTTGACGATAACATTTCCCGGTTCCTAATTTTCCGACATGAGCTCCGACGTACTTAAATTCTTTAAATACCTCTTCGTTTTTTTGTAGATCTACAACTTAAAATTATAAAGTTCAACAAAGAACAAGTGACTATGAACTTCATACTTGCTCTCTGATTACCAAAAATGGAGGTTGACCATGTGTAAACTAATTGATACTGATGACGGAGTCGCGATCAATCTCCGACGACATTAGCGATGTGGAGGGGGAAGTAGTAATGGGTGAGTGAGTGAGTTGAGAGGGTTTTAATATAGATCGTAGAGACAGGAGGTTTTCCGGTGAAAAGTCCGACGCCGGCGATCAAAGGTTTTGGGTAGAAATGAAAGATAAAGAGGATGAGGTCATGGGGAGGATATTTGAGTGTAAGGATCACATGAAGCAAATGTGTGGAGGAAAATAGAGATTTTTATTTCAAAAGAAAAAGCGCGTGTGTTTGTGTGACAACCCTCGCGAATGCGGAAAGATAAAACATACAAGCATGTGAATTATATAGCGGAAATATGAAGTTTAAAAAAAAACTTTTATACATGCAAGGAAAGAATACGAGGAGTGTCATATATTACAAACTAAAGTACGAATTATACCACACCAAGAGACGAAGTCTCTCTAAAAGGTTAACATGTAAAAGTGATCTTACAAAATAGATGGGGTATTTTCGAAATAGATGGGGTATTTTCGAAATAGATGGGGTATTTTCGAAATAGATTTAGCAACTAGCTAAACAACGTCTAGAGGTGTTTCATCCCGGGACAACGCCCGCTAGCTCACACCCGAACCCAAAATAGTCAAAGCAAAAAGCCATCCATGCAAGCAACCTGTTCATTCATGAAAAACATGAACGCCACAATCAGTGGGGAGTAACTCCGGGTTCTCCCAGCCATATGACATTAAACGTACATAGAAGGAAATACAAAAGTAAAGCATGCATATATATATACATGTGAGTTGCGATAAGAATAGATAGGCAATTCTATAGATAATGATAAGAACATAAGAGGCACCAATCCGAATCCATCATGATATTCAAAGACTCGGGAAAGACACTCTTAGGCAATCGA
>JAIUZE010072842.1:0-16140 GCA_022085475.1 Heliosperma pusillum
TAGCCGCTGCAATCTCACCTACTAAACTCCAATAGAATCACTACAAACATGAAAGTACCAATCCTTCCTACAAACAGGCATAAGTTCTTAGCACCGTCAATAGTCGACTTCTGTAACTCGAGGCTATACCACAAGGTAGGAAAACATCCTAGTCCTAGACTGATCATACCTAGCGACAACAGCTATTCCATTCCCCGTCCCATGACATAACCGTACATGAGAAACTCTACTAGGCGACCCCCTAAGCAAGATGGCTAGTACTTAAGCTGGCTCCATTCCCGAAGTGGAACTCTTAGGCAGCCATGCCCCGACTTGGAGATAAGCCCCACTCCCCCCCGGCCGTGACACAAAAGCTATTAACCATGAACTATATACTCGTTAAAGATAGTACGGGCCTATCAATGTCATGGTCCAAGATACTCATTTAGAATTAGAATGGTCAAGACGCCATCTACTCATAATTCTCTATGGGTACTTAGTCAACACGACACCAACCATATAATCAAACAGTCACGGGAAAAACATCCTATCATGTTACTAATTGCATATAAATCATAATCAAATATCATATCGCCTCATATCTACTAAGGCTAATTCAATAATTAACTAAAACCTTACTTGAAGACAAATCCCCGACCCGAGTCCCGCGACGGGTCATCAGTCAAAACGGGGCTGACTAGATCTTAGTTTGACCAAACCCGTTTGGTCAAACCGTCTAGAAACAGAGTCTTTACCACATAGACTTGATCATAAAAATCAACATATTCATTACATGTTATTTTATTAAAACTTCTAACATGCGAATTAATATATCATACCACAACCCGTTTGACTAAAAGAATATTAAATTAAACTACGATCTCGTCTTATAATTTCTAACATGTGAGAAATAATAATTTAATGAAAAACCTTTTAATTAAATATTTTACTTATTAATATTTCTCGCTTGCTAATTATTACAAACCGCGATAAAATAACAATAACTCAAAAACCGTCACAAGTCTAAGTAAGGGGACCCACGGGCTGATTTGGGCCGACTTGACACGGGCCTGGACTGGGCCCCACGGCTGGTTTGGGCCTGTTTTGGGTTGTTTTATCGACTTTACTAAAACCGTTTCCTAATATTTCCCGCATGCTTTAACATAATTAAAACCCGTCAAAACAACAACAAAACAATCAAACATCGACACAAACACCAAGGACCAACACCGGACCAAATCCAGCCGGGCTGGACCGGCCTGAACCGGTCTGACCAGGCCTGAACCGGCCGGTCTGGTTCGGTTTCCATCCCCCCTTTCCGGCCACCCTACACGGTCCAAACAACCACCACTCCAATTAAATTCTAACATGTTTTTAATTAACAAACACCCATTTTAACAACCAATTTAACCATCAAGCATACAAAAATCATTATTATGAAAAATCATCCAAATTCATCAAGAACAACCAACATGTTATAAATTCATAAAACACAATAATAATCACTACTTAACATGTTACTAACTAAAAATCCTTAAATCATAATAACATGAACCAAAACAAAAGATGAACCAAAAATAAAAGAAACAAAAGCTATGTAACATATATTCGTCGAGTAACTCGGAATTGTTACCTTAGCTAGTAAAAACCAATTAGCATCAAAATAAGAAGTATAAACCAAGAAACCCTCCTACTAATCTTCACCCAAAATATACGAGTCTCCAAACTCGTCTTCAAAATCTTCCCCTATAAGAAATGACAAGAAAACATTATTAGAACTTAAACTTGATTTTCCATAAATTAAATGTTGACAACGATTTTGACGGAATTGAAAATAAACCGTACTAGAAGATGGAGAGCGAAGAGGAGATTCTAGAATTATAAGTTAGGACGGATTTAATTAAGAAATGAAGATTTTATGAGAATTTTGCTCAAGAACGACGAAGAACGGATGAAGAACACGAAGAACGCTCAAGAACGATTAAAGAAAGTGATGATTTGATCTTAATTTGATTTATTGTAAAATGAAAAGTTGTTAGTGAGTAAAGTGGGGTGAGGGAGCCGTGTAAATATAGTGAAAAATGGATGTCGGGTTTTGAAATTGTTGTTACGTAATTGACTCAGGTTTAATAATTATTTTACGGTAATCGATTAAATATAATTCGATATTAAGTTAATTAAACTAAATATCTAGATATTATGATATTGTAATCAAAAGAAATGAAAATATCAAGGCCTAAGAGAGGGTAGGAGAGCCGTGTGGTTTAGTGATAGTCGGGTCTGTTTTGTAAACGATTTGCGTAATTTCCGTTGACGGATCGATAAAGTAACAAATATCTAAGATATTTGTATTAGTTTAATCGAAACAATTAAAATATCTCAAGTGAGTGGAAAAACGATGACATGGGCGGTGACTCATGCCAAAGTCGAGTTTCGGGTTTGTTTCGGGATTTACGATGAGTCGGGAATAGTTAAATGATTCCCGGTTTTAAACCGTAAAACCTTATTATAAATTCCGAATAAATTCAAAATAATTTTATTAAATTATCATAAATTCTAATAAATCTAAATAAAAATAAATCAAAAATATTATTTTTTTTTTAAATAAAATTTCGGTCTTCAAACTTATAAGGCGAGTCGGGAAAAGTCAACGAAAGTCAAAGTCGACTTAAAAGTCGAGAAAAGTCAAAGATGACTTAAAAGGTCAAGAAAAGTTTATGACGACTTAAAAGTCAAGAAAAGTCAATGACGACTTTAAAAAGTCAAGAAAAGTCAAAGACGACTTAAAAGTCAAGAAAAGTCAAAGATGACTAAAAACGGGATTTTCATGAAATCTCTCAGAAATTCCAAATACGAACTCGGAATTTCAAAATACGACTCGAAACAATAAATTCTATTTTAAAAACTTAAGTCTGCTGAAAAGTGTTAGTAAATATTTTTACTAGAAAAATTGGGTACTTTTCGGGTTGTTACATCAAGTGAGTGGAAAACGATGACATGGGCGTGTGACTCATGCCAAAGTCGAGTTTCGAGTTTGTTTCGGGATTTACGATGAGTCGGGAATAGTTAAATGATTCCCGGGTTTAAACCGTACAACCTTATTATAAATTCCGAATAAATTCAAAATAATTATATTAAATTATCATAAATCTAATAAATCTAAATAAAAATAAATCAAAAATATTATTTTTTTTAAATAAAATTTCGGTCTTCAAACTTATAAGGCGAGTCGGGAAAAAGTCAACGAAAGTCAAAGTCGACTTAAAAGTCGAGAAAAGTCAAAGATGACTTAAAAGTCAAGAAAAGTTTATGACGACTTAAAAGTCAAGAAAAGTCAATGACGACTTTCAAAAAGTCAAGAAAAGTCAAAGACGACTTAAAAGTCAAGAAAAGTCAAAGATGACTAAAAACGGTCTTTTCATGAAATCTCTCAGAAATTCCAAATACGAACGCGGAATTTCAAAATACGACTCGAAACAATAAATTCTATTTTAAAAACTTAAGTCTGCTGAAAAGTGTTAGTAAATATTTTTACTAGAAAAATTGGGTTGTTACAGGCATAGCTTCCCAAATCCGTGAACTTGTTGTATTACTCCGTCACGAACATATCTCTAGCCATTCTTATTCGAAAGATCTCAAATTCGGACCTCAGCTTTCCCATCACATGCCCGGGAACAAACTCCAGTCTCATCTCCGTTTTGAAATCCCTCCAAGGAATTGCCTCCTCTCCTTCGCCGACATAGAATTCCTTCATAGACGTCCTCTCTCTAAACCACCACTAGGTTCCAACACTGATCGCTCTGATACCACTTTGTAACACCCTCATACACCAAGGTGCCTTACAAGACCCCCTTAGCACATGAGAGGGCTACCATCTCGGTTGCCCGAGGTAGTATATATCTAACCAAGCAATAAGAAATAATGTTTATTACTTAATGTTTAATTGTCAATAAGGAATCCCAAAACAAATGGCATACCATCTGAAAAAAATCCAATCAATAATAATAAAGTACTAATAAATAAATAACAATATTTTAAGACTCAAATCACTAGGCGGAAGCTAAAACATGACGCAGTGATCCCATCCTTAATCCAAACGCAATGCTAACAACTACCTGCGATCACCTGCTCACCATTCCTCAATGGATCACATCATATTTGTAATCTAGTAGAGGGTCAGTATTTGCATATACCAACCAAAGCATAAGATAAGCACAAGGAAAGGGAACCCGGAGGGCCACCGCAGCAAACACCTCAGTAGACTCAGGTTACCAGCCTGCTCTACAAAATCACCAATTGACCCAGGACCGCAGCTACATGCGTCGAACTTCCATCTCACTGCATCGAGAGAAACCTGAAACATTAATGTGCAGATCCCCCACGTAGCGGGATAACTACGGGGGCGAACTCGAGGTATGATCCTTCTCCCAACGGAATCACCAAACCATAATAACCATAGTAACCATCACAACAACCCCAAACTCCATCATTGTCCCCACAATGACCATCATTGTAACACCCGCAAATGTACCCTATTTGTAATTTAAAAATATTATACGGATACTTTTCAGCGAAATTGTAGATTTAGTCTAGAACTTAGTTTCTGTGTCTAATTTAGCAAATCCGAGTTCGTTTTCGGACTTTACTCGAAATACAGTGTGAGTTACGCCTTAAGGCGCTTTTGGGCTTTTTCCCCCATAATTCTCCACTCACCTTTATATCCCCTTTTTCCCTCATCTTTTTCCATTTACTTCTTCTTCTTCTTCATCATGTAACCAAAACCCTAAACCCATTTTCAATCAAACTCAAATTCCTCACTACTCATCCATTCCTCACTCAAATCTCCTTATTTTCATCATAATCTTCCGCTCTCATCGTCTTCTACCTTGTGTGGTAATAAAATTACCGTCTTTCTCATTTTCAATTTTTCCGTCTTTCTCAAAGGTGAATTATATTCATCTTTTGTCGTCTTTGTATAGGTGGAGACCTTCCAGACCCCGATAAGGATTACTATCTAGTGGAGGAAGACTTAGAAATCGATTGAAGACGTAATAAGGTAACGGTGAAGGGTTACTCGATATCAATACGTGTTTTTATGTGTTTTTGATGTTAGTAAATGTATTTAGAATAGGATGAGTATTCATAAGAATTTTGTGTTTGTTGATAATGGTTGTTGTTTGTTAATAATTGTTGATGATTATTGATAGTTGATAATAGTTATTGATGATTGTTAAAAATGGATGTTGAAGCTTTTTGTTCTCAGGTGAATGTGTTCCCAGCCAGGTGCCCGGCCGCAGGTCCCCCTGACCGGCTGGGAACACGGCTGACTTTTCCGAGAATTTTTGGTGTAGTGTTGTTCCAAGCCGGGTGCCCGGCCGCCGGTGCCCCTGACCGGCTGGGAACTCGCTGTATTTTTGGATGATTTCGTTTGTTGATGATGTCCCAGCCGGGTACCCGGCCGCCGGTCCCCCGGACCGTCTGGGACTCACTGCACCGACACATTTTCGTAAAATGGTCATATCTCCTTCGTTACTTTCTTGTTTTGGGCTTGTGACCTACCGTTGGAACCGTAAGAGGATAATCTATCTCCTCCATTTGCAATTTCTGCATTTTCATGTCTAGAACTCTAGTTATGACCTTTTGAAGTTGACCCTTGTTTTAATAGTTTCCAAACTTGCTGTTTTGAGATGAGATTTATGTTTCATATTTATTATACTTTTTAAACTTGGTCTAATGCTTATGTAATCACGTATTGTCTCATGTTTATCATTGTTACATTTATATCATGCTTATATCACATGTTTTGTGACGGTTTTTCATATATCTCCCTTTGAGTCGGTTTTACATATGTTATGATTTGAGCACAAACTGTTATGTGCTATGAACTCTTATTCCCCGGCTACCTCCTCGTTTGTAAGGCTGGAATGTCGGAACGAGGAGTTGTATCATTACTTCTTAGTTGCATGTTTTAGTGGGCATATGACGACGTTGTTGGGAGGCGAACGCTTTGCACTGATCGACCCGGCCGTCAAATGTTGTATACTTGCGAGGTGGTGTCATTGCATGTAGCGTACCGCTTGTTATGATGCTTGTGCTCTTTTCCGCCTCTTTCGTGAAGGTTGACCGAATTTGGGGTACTCGGCTTCTATGATTGACCGAGTCTTGGATGCGAAATGTTTAACGCATATCGAATCGGAAAATGTGATTCCGAGAGTCTGGCCAGGTTTAGACTAGGACCGTATTATTATCGTCGTTCTACCAGGAGGAAATTAGTCTACATATACGAAATGTTAATCATGTATGCGTTCAGGGAAATGCTTATCCCGTGGATGCGATTTTAATCATACTTGCTATGTACATGGTGCTAGTGCGTGTCATTTACCGTGAGAGATGTTGTCAATGTATTTGTACGTTTGGATGGATGGTTATATGATTGATTACTTGTGATCGTTGGATGGGTTGGCGTGGTTTATATGTCGAGTCTCAATCTTATCAAGTATATCCCGCTAACGGTGAGATGCAAGCCCTAGTGAGTGTATGGTTGCCTAAGTGTGTCTTCCCCGAGTCTATCTATAATATGATGGTTACGGTTTTGTACTTCGTGTACCTATATCTTAATTATTGAAATGCCTATTTATCCTTTTCGTAATTCACATGTATATTTATATATGTATGCTTCTACTTATGTATTTCCGTTTAAGTTCGTTATTTGTGATATGGCTGGGAGAACCCGGAGTTACTCCCCACTGACTGTGGGGTTCATGTTTTTCATGGATGAACAGGTTGCTTGATTGGATGGATTTTGCTAGTTGTATTTTGGGTTCAGGTGTGAGCTAGCGGGCGTTGGCCTTGACGATTCACCTCTAGACGTTGTTTAGCTAGTTTACTAATAACTTTGATATTCGATAACATTTTGAGAGACTTCGTCTCTTTGTAGTATATTCTATTTTAGTTTGTATTTATTTGACATTCCTCGTATTTTTATCTTGGCATGTAAAACGTTTTAAAAACACCGTATTTTCCGCTATATAAATCACATGCTTGTTATGTTTTATTTCCGCATTCGCGAGGGTTGTCACAGTTGGTATCAGAGCCTATGACACTCCCGACGCATACACATGAACCCTAAACTTAAATTACTTGACCTTGAAATAATAAATGAGAGATGGGTAGACTTAAGGACCTAAGGTGGTAGTCTTTGGTGTACTTAATGTTTGTTAGGTTCTAACTTGTTTGTTGATTGTGTTGAGTGATGTTATGTTTGTTTGTATCTACCGTCTTGAGGTGGATCATGTGTTACCTAGAAGAAGTATCCTCTACC
The DNA here is from genome assembly GCA_022085475.1 of Heliosperma pusillum. Classification (NCBI taxonomy): domain Eukaryota; kingdom Viridiplantae; phylum Streptophyta; class Magnoliopsida; order Caryophyllales; family Caryophyllaceae; genus Heliosperma; species Heliosperma pusillum. Next base: position 7,301 of record JAIUZE010072842.1, read on the forward strand.
GAAGATTGAAGATTGACGAGCCTATTTGAAGTGTACTTCTCCCTCATCGATGATCTCTTGTGCCTTTAGTGTACCTTTTCCCCTCTTTATATCTAAGTACTTCTTTCTCTTCCAACTTGTTTTGCCTCTTGGAAATTAATCTTGGTAGTTTCCTCCATCTTACCATTGGTACCCTTACCTTCCTCATGTAACATTTCTGTGGATGCCATACCCATTTGTTTGTAGTTTATAAACCGTGGTCGGAAGAATTTTGGACCTTGTGGAATCTTAGTGTTGATAGAATAAATTTGGGATTTGAGGAAAATGGTGTAGATCTAAGTTCACCCCATAGTGTTGAGTGGTTGTATCCTTGAGGAAAGTGTGGTCAGATAAGTTTGATGATTTTTTATGCTTGATGCTTACTAGGGGTGAGCAAAACCGGGTACCCGATACGGTTTTAATAACCGTATCGGGTACCCGGTTTTTGGAAGGCCAAAAATTAGAACCTGGATCCGACCCGGTTTAATCGGGTACCCGATTTTCGTATACCCGGTTGAACCGGGTACCTGAAAACCGTATACCCGGATCCGGTTTAATTGAGAATGCTCAAACCTAGAATTCGAGTCCACAACATTAGTAACGACCAATAAATAAGATGCTTATATAATCCACTAGGATCATTATTACAAAACATAATTATTTGCAAAGTCAATAGGTAAAATAGCAAAATACAAATTTGCAAAACTTCGCACAAAAATTTGTCACTAATAAAGTGAGTTGCGTATATTACATGTTTCACATAAAATTATTGGTGCTCAAAATTTCACACATATAGTCAAAATAGAAAACAAAATTTTACATACAACTTTCTTTTTGGTTATTTTTAATTAAACCGGGTCAAAACCGTATACCCGGTTTTGATTTTCCCCGACCCAGACCCGGTGCGGTTTTATTAAAAACCGTATAGTATACCCTGAAATTCGTATCGTGTACCCGGAAATCCGTGTAATTAAAACCGTATACCGTATCGTATCCGTATATTAAAACCGTATCGTATATTTTTGCTCAGCTCTAAATTGCTTACCATGACTAATGTGTGGATATTTCATGGTATTTGATGGTGTAAGGTTGAATGAGTTGGCTAGGACTTCTTAACCCATTAGTGATTTAATCTTTTGAACTTAGGAGTTTGGTAATATTATAGTGTCTTGAGGATCATACCTACTGTTCTAAGTGAGAATATTTGGATGATACCTTGAGTTGTGAAATGCCCTTGAGACTAAGTGACTTCTTGTGATCTTCTAGTGTATACTTTTGTGTATATGCTTGGTGGAAAAATACTTGGCTATAATCCTTGGATTTAAAAATATGATCTTATATCATGGTATCGGAGACTTGGTTGAGATAGTAAGTCGTCATGATAGATTAAACCATGTTAGTTAAGGATTATGGGCATGAGTGGAATTTGATTAGATGAGCTATGTCGGTGATGCCTTAAGATGTTGATGATGACGTTTTGTTCAGTGTTCTACCTTGTGGGCCATAGGAGTTGAAAAGAGACTAGTATGACGAATTCCTTGTTAGTCCTTCAGTTTTGAAACCTTTGAGAGTGTGTCAAATTTTGGAGTTAAGAGAATGTTACTATGGTTGAGTTGCAATTCCACAATTGGGAATCCGTGTTATATGAAGGGATGGATGAATTGGGTTGTAATCGATTTGTTAAATCTAGGTGTACCTTACTTTGTGGATTAAACCTTAAACCTTTACTCGTGCCATTGTCACTTTTCATTTCCATTCTTGAATGATTTTGTCAAGATTGATCTTTAAGAAATCACAAGCTCGTACCTTCTTTCTCACTCGGATATCTTCATAACGCTAATATCTGCTTTGTCTCTTCCTTGACCTCGTTATTTTCAGCGCTCCTCTCTTGTAATCTCGTGCCTTATTTATTCTCGTGTTCTCCTTGAGATTCCTTATCGTTTCCTATCTCGTTGCTCCTTCATCTTTTCTCTAGTGGATTGGATATTCCGTTTGTAAGGCTCAGAGAATAAGTTTGATGTAATTTGGGATTCTTTAGCTAGAATATGTGTCTTTGGATTGAGCAAATTTCATGTTGTATTTCATCATGGGAAATAGGACTTAAGCTCTAGGATGAATCCTAATAGTGATAATGTATCTTCTCTTAGTGGTTTTAGATTTGGAGCTTGCTATTGTAGTGCTATTTTGGGAATCGAGTTGAGCGTGATAATAGTTCGTTGTTGTTGGGTATTATTGTTGGAGCTAGTGTCCTCCACAGTTAGTGTGATAACATGAATAAATCTCTTACAGGTTCACAGGGTATACTTAGTATTTTTATCAGTTGATTAACGTTTATCGATAACGGTTGGCTTGCTAGGAGTTTGACGTTATTGTCATTTTAATGGCGGTGATCAACTGGTCCCTAAAAGTCCCACCTAAAGGATGTGTCTGAGAGATGTGATTATATGAATAATATAATCATATTGATGCCTTATTATATGACTAAAAGGTTAGTCGATGTATATGACTAAAAGGTTAGTCAATGTAAAGATGATACGATTATTTAATAACGATTAAATAATATTAGCTGAGACGAATTAAATGTAATTCGTAATTGAATATTAACCGTTATATTTAATCAATGTATATAATATAGGATTAATTGATAACAATACTCTGAACTATGGTTGTACCGCTTAAAATACTCCAAACTATGATTTAACTACGAATATACCCAACAATGACACACCTTCACTTTAAATAGACTAGAGTAACCGGTAACCTGATAAACAGGTCACCTTTGTTTTTAAAGCTTTTTTCCTTTATTTATATGTCATTTTCTCAATCCTTCCTTTCAACTTCAACTTGATCAATTCTTCTTTTCTTCTTCTTCTTTATTTTGTGAAGATTTCTTGTTTTCCGACCACCACCATCACATGCACGGTCCCTCCCTTTTTTTTCCTCTACTTCGCACCACCATTAAAGCCACCAACACCCATTATTATCGAGCTCAGCGTCGCCTTATTCTCCAAGCAAACTTAATCTTCTTCATACCACGCACCTTGCTTTCTTTCCGACGACAGCGGGAACGGCTGATTAGAGCTTGTCATCACTGAGACCGCCGTCGTCGCCGTCCTTCAATCGCCATCTACCAACAACAGTGGGTGTGTGTGCGTGTTTCTGATACTCAATCCCTAAATTGATTTGGGGGAAATTTTCAATTAGGATGGATAAGTTAATTAATTTGGGGACAATAGCAATTTTGGAGTTTCTTTTAAGTCTAATGTATTTCCGACAAAGTTAAAGCAGGCTTCTGGGTTAGTTGAATTTGTGTCAAATGTTCATGGGATGAAAATTTTGTGAGTCAAGATTCCTGATTTGGGTGGCAGTGGTGGTGATAGGTGATGGTGAATTGCTCATGGTGTGATTGACGATGATGGAAATCGGTAGCAATGGCCAGTGATGGTGACAAAGTGGTATTTTAATGGTGAAGGTCAATTTTTCCCAAATCAATTTTCCATCTCTTGATCATTGTATATTGGGTTGAAGGGGACAACAAAAGAAGAATATTTTTTTTGCAGTAAAATAAGTAATGGAGGAGGAAGAAGATGGTGAATGATAAGGGAGATAGTAGTGGGCCCGTGTATAATTAACCTGGTACAACAGGTTAAAAAAAGTCCAATTCTATTCATAGTGAAGAAGTATCATTGTTGGGTATATTCTTAGTTAAATTATAGTTTAGAGTATTTTAAGCGGTACACTCATAGTTTAGAGTATTGTTATCAATTAATCCTATAATATAAGCTTAAACGAATTAAAATGTTAATTCGTAATTAAACATAATATGTTATATTTAATTAACAAATTATAAATATAAGGGTTTTATAGTTGACGTATATATTATATTACATGCTAATATAACCGAAAAAGGAAAGAAAAAAAATAGTCTTTTTCTCTCTTATTTTTCGGTCCATAAGAGATAAAAATAAGAGAAAAGATCTCTTATTATTCTCTTATGGTAACTAGGTCAAAAACCTAATAACAAGAGGTCCTCCTACGGTTGTTGTTGTTGTTCGGCCGAAACAGAGCAAGAGGAACAAGTTTTTTTTCTCTTGAATTCTCTCTATCATTCATCATCACACAAAATAAAAATTAGCAGTAACGTTTCTCATATATTCTAGCACAAGCAAGGCATATCTCGGAGCATCTTGGGTGCAACAATTAGGAGAATATCGATTTCGATATTGTTCATAGGCCTAATTTGCTAGGACCAAAGGTTAATTCTAAATTCCTATAATTTTATATTATGCAATTCATTTATGACTAGTAATTCATATACTATAGTTTCGTTATAATCCGTAAATTAATGACGAAATATACCGATATTTCTCACAAGTGGTATCAGAGCATAGGGCTACGAAATTATTTTATATGTTTTTCGTAATTGATGAAATATAAGATTAGAATTTTTTTTTGTTTTTGTTTTCGGCCAAGTAAAAGAAAAAATAAGTTTTTGTTGTTTTTTTTTTGCTGCTTCTGCCGAGAGAAAAAAAAAAATTCTGTTTGTACTGTTCACAGTGTTCATCCGCGAAAAAGAAATTTTTTTTGCCTTGTTTTTCCATTTTGATTCATTATAATTGTTGTTTTAAATAGTTAAGACGATAACATGATGAATTTGTAGTTGTTTTGATTTAATAAAGATTAAATTAAAATGGAAATGGAAATCGATTTGAATGTTCATCGCTATATATTTTTCGGTATTCATTGTTTTAGATATTCATTTTAAATTGTTAAATTGAATCATCTAGTTTGTATCGATGTTTAATATTGATTAGATGTTGATGATTTGTACCGATCTTGAAAATATTAGTAACATCAAATTAAATTGTATATATTACAAAAAAAATAAACCGTGGCTGCCAAAAAGAAAAAAAAAATCTGTTTCGTTTTTTTATTTTTTTTTGGTCGAAAGGTTTTTTGTTATTATTCATTATAATGTTTCGTTATTGTTGTGAAGAAGTTCACAATAATTGGATACCCAATTATTTTAAAGAGGTTTAAAATAATGTTGTACTAATTCATGTTAAAGAATATGAATTAAAATTGGATTATGTTTGGTTGGGGTTATTGTGATTAATTAAGGAATTGTCACATAATTTTGATCATTTTAAAAGGTGGTTTGGATAAATTACTCTTCATAATTAAAGAATTATGTCTTGGATGATTAATTTATAGTTGATGCATTTTATTTGTTGAATGAATGGTTGAATGGTTTAATTTGCGTATTTTTGCAATCGGTTGTAATTTGTATTACCTAGTGTGGCCTTAGTTGATCATGTTTTCGTAATGATGAAAACATGATCTTTGATGTAATTTTGAGATCTCGAATCTCCATTTTATTTTTCATTAAATTATGTTTTTTAAATTAGAATGTAAATAGGTTTATATTTTGTAATTTATTAAATGTATTTTGAGAAGACTAAAGATGGAGATCGGATTGCTCACTCCCGCTACATGGACCAAGATGGAACATCAAGACAAGCTTCTCGGGTCCAAATGGGTTGGATTCCACAGTTGTATTTTGTTCATTTTGGTAGATAGGCCACACTAGGACTTTGTAATATTTTTATGTATTTTTCCGTTCTTGTTGCTTTTTCATCACATGATAGTTAGTGCATCATATTCCGCCTAAACCAAACCACCTACTAATAAAATGCATGAAAATTGACTCATATAGTTTGAATGTTAGTTATCATGGACATAAAGATGTCACTCGAATTTAAGCCATCATTTTAGTTTATTCATTCTCGCATGCTAGATATTAGTTCACTTAAATTGAATTAAAATAAAATTGATGGGATCTTCCTCTAAACCTAAAATTGAGACTAGTCTTTATAGGCCAAACTACTATGAATCCCTTCTTCGTCGGTAGGCATATAGGACATTACTCTCCATATGACCCCTTCTACGTTGGGTAAGTAGTGTGTGTTGACCTATTTTATCTCAACATTATAGTCCGAAGAGTTTCTCGTGATTATGATGGACTAAAGATAGAATTTACAGAAATTTATCGACCAAGAATTCTAAAGGTAGAATTAGCCAAGAGGTTGGCTTATCACTTTACAGATAATTGAGTCTTGGGATCATTTATATAATTCTTGAGGGAGGTCAATTGTATAAATGCTCGAGTCTTTGCATTAAAACAAATTTTGCACTAGACTTAAATTCAAATCGATGAGTATGCTTATTATGTTTTTCTTCTTTTTCAGAGTAGAACTCGTTTATATTGATAATACTCCATATAACAAATGGCTGGAAATACTGATATCCCTATGCCAAGTGCCACACTCGCGCGCTAATCCTGGCTTAAAGCTTTTATGGACCACATGAATCAGTTCACGCGACTGAAGAATGACAGGTCCAACTTTGCGGACTGGGAGGCGGCATTACGGAATGCTGCCATTGCTAACGGTAAGCTCAAGTACTTGACTGAGACAATATCGCCAAACCCATGCCCCAATGCGAGAGCTAACGAGACACTTGAATATAGTGACTTCGTTATGGAAGCGGGTGCGATAAAGAACGTACTCATCTTTGCAATGGAAAGCAATTTGCAAAGACGCTTCATTGCCCAAGGTGCAAACAAGATTTTCACCACGCTCACTAACGAATTTTCAAAAGCACCGAGGATCGTTACTTATGAGCATACCTGTCGCTTCTTTGAGGCGAAACTCCAGAAGGGCCAACCGGTTAGCCCACACATTCTTGATATGATTGAGAATGTCAAGAAACTGGAGGCACTTGATTGCAAAATCAGTGAGAGCATAGTCATTGACCGTGTCCTTCATTCACTTCATGATGGTTTTGCCATTTTCAGGGCAAATTACTATATGAATGATATGAAGAAAAGTCTTCATCAGCTACACTCAATTCTCGTACAGACCGAGAATGATATGAAATTGAGTGGGAGCATGAAGCAATATGTTGTCATGATTTCCAACAAGGGCAAAGGTAAGGGCAAGGCTCATGGCGACCTAGCTGTAGGAAAGCCAAAGTTTAAAAAGTCAGGAAACGGCAAGAGTGGGCCTGGTGAGACCAGTGGCTCACAAGGCAAGGCAAAGATCAAGGACAGTAACATGGAGTGCCACCATTGCCACAAGACTGGGCATTGGAGGAGGAACTGTCCCGTGTACCGTGAGGACATAAAAGCAGGCCGCGTCACTCCTGTTGGTATGTCATCTTTTATTCATATGATTGAGATTAACCATGCAAGTTTCGGAACTTGGGTACTTGATACAGGTTGTGGTTCTCATCTGTGTAATCATTTGCAGGGCCTAAGAAACATCACACCTCTCGCAAAGGGTGATGTGGACCTGCGAGTGGGAAATGGAGCAAGAGTTGCTGCAGTTTCAGTGGGAACATATGTAATCCAACTCCCGAGTGGTTTTGAGTTATATTTATATAACTGTTGCTATGTACCCAATTTATCTAAGAACATTATTTCTGTTTTCGTACTAGATAAAGACGGTTTTTCATTTTCAATAAAGGACAATAGCTGTATTTTCTCTTTTAATGAAATGATTTATGGCAAAGCCGTTTCCATGAATGGAATTTATATCTTAGATCAAACCACGGACATATTGCATGTGAATAATAAGAAATTAAAGGTTGGTGACAAAGATCAAACTTATCTATGACAATGCCGTATGGGACACATAAATGAGAAACGTGTAAAGAAGCTCATTGACAATGCGACTATCTGCCCATTTGATTACGAATCATTTGGCACGTGTGAATCATGTCTTATCGGTAAAATGACTCGAATTTCCTTCAAAGGTGTTGGAATGCGCGCTAGTGACCTATTAGGACTCATACATACTGATGTATGTGGACCTATGTGTTAGAGCCAGTGTCCTCCACAGTTAGTGCAATGACATAAATAAATCTCTGTAGGTTCACAGGGTATACTTTGTATAATAATCAGTTGATTAACGTTTATCAATAACGGTTGGCTTGCTAGATAAGTTTGACGTTATTGTCATACAGATGGCGGTGATCAACTGGTCCATAAAAGTCACACCTATAGGATGTGTTTGAGAAATGTCATTATTTGAGAAAATGATCATATTGATGCCCTAATATATGACTAAAAGGTTAGTCAGTGTTTTTGACTAAAAAGTTAGTCAATGTGATGATGAGACGATTATTTAATAATGATTAAATATAGTTAGCTGAGACGAATTAACTGTAATTCGTAAATTGAATATAAAATGTTATATTTAGTTGTTGTATATAATGTAAGCTAATTAAACATAAACCGTTATAGTTAATTGGCAAATTATAAATATACGGATATTTATAATTATTGTTGTATTATAATGTCGGTCCTTGACAAATGACGATTATAATATATTGCATTATATTGGAAGCTAAAATGACCGAAACAAAGTGTCCAGATACACTCGATTTTTCCGGTCAATGGGTAGTTATTTGAGGAGACTAAATCTCCTCACAAAAGACCTAGGAGTGCCGTGAGAGAGAGAGGAGCAAGGAGAAAAATTCTAACCTAATTTCTACACTCACTTGTGCCTCCATCACACAAAACAAAAAACCCTAAAGTTAACAGTAACTTTGAATTATCTTTCTAGCAAAGGAGAAGGGCATTTCTCGATCAATCTTGGGTGAGACGATTAGGAGGATATCTACTTTGATATCTGTTCTTAGGCCGAATTTTGCTAGGACCAAAGGTTAAATTCGCTTTCTCTATATTTTATATCGTCTTCATATTAATGACTCGCAATTCATATTCTATAATTTTGTTATAATCCTAAATTTTAAGGGGA
>JAIUZE010072843.1:0-13053 GCA_022085475.1 Heliosperma pusillum
AAATCTCTCAAAAATTCCAAATACGAACGCGGAATTTCAAAATAAGACTTGGAACAAAAATTCCTATTTTAAAAACTTAAGTTCTACTGAAAAGTGTTAGTAAATATTTTTACTAGAAAAATCGGGTATTTTTCGGGTTGTTACATCATTACTTGTATTCGCCTACCGAACACGTGTTTTTGTTGCGGCTAGTGCGAAATTTCTAGAGAAAGAATTTCTCGAGAACGAGACGAGTGATAGAACCTTCGATCTGTCGGAGATTCAAGAACTAACAACCGAGCAACCGATGGAGGAAGATGTTCCTTCATCTTCTGCTGCGGTTAATATTCCTGAGGAACCTAGAAGGTCGGGTAGAGTCTTCATACCTCCAGACAGATACATTGGTATGGTCGAGGAGAACGATAGAGACGATGTTTTGCTCCTAGAGAGTAACGAACCCGCTACCTATAAAGGAGCCATGACCTGTTCCGACTCAAAGCTATGGCTTGAGGCCATGCAATCCGAGATGGACTCTATGTAGGAGAATGACGTATGGGATCTAGTTGATTTGCTTGATAAGGTTCGGCCTCTTCAGTGCAAATGGCTTTACAAGATAAAGCATTCCATAGGGGGACAACCAGACACCTATAAGGCACGACAAGTGGCAAAAGGTTTCACTCAAGTGCACGGATTGCATTATGATGGATTTTTTGCACCCGTAGTCATGCTGCGTTCCATTCGGATAATCTTAGCGATTGCCGCTTTTCATGACTATGAAATTTGGCAGATGGACGTGAAAACCGCCTTCTTAAACGGTTATTTGGAGGAGGAGTTGTACATGGTACAACCCAAAAGTTTCATTTACCCCAAAAATCCTAAGAAAGTGTGCAAGCTTAAGCGTTCAATTTATGGACTTAAGCAAGCTTCTCGGAGTTGGAATCATCGTTTCGACAAAGTCATAAAAGCAAATGGTGAACCATGCTTATATGTCAAGTCGAGTGGGAGTAAAATCGTTTTCTTGATATTGTATGTCAATGACATACTCTTGATAGGGAATGATATTCCTCTATTATCTTCGGTTAAGGTATGGTTAAAGAACCATTTTCAGATGAAAGATCTGGGCGAGGCACAACGCATATTGGGAATCCGTATCTACAGAGATAGATACCGACGGATGTTATCACTCAGTCAGGAGTCTAATATAGATAAGATTCTTGAAAGGTTCAGCATGACCAACTCCAAGAAGGGGTATCTTCCAATGACGTCTGGGATGCATTTAAGTAAAGCTCTCAGGCACCCAAGACATCTGAAGAGGTCGAGCGCATGAGTCGAATTCCTTATGCATCAGCTATAGGATCGATCATGTATGCCATGATATGCACACGTCCAGACGTGGCATATGCTTTGAGTATGACCAGTCGGTACCAAGGCAATCCAGGTGAAACACACTGGATGGCTGTTAAAAACATCCTTAAGTACCTACGAAGGACTAAGGATTGGGTATTGACTTATGGTGGAGAGACTGAGCTTTGCGCAACCGGTTACGCAGATGCTAGCTTCCAAACGGACCGGGATGACTCGAAATCTCAGTCTGGATTCGTATTTACTCTTAATGGCGCTGCGGTCAGCTGGAAAAGCTCCAAGCAGAGTGTTATAGCAGATTCTACGACTGAGTCCGAGTACTATGACGCTTCAGAGGCTGCAAAGGAAGCTATATGGATGCGTCAATTCTTACAAGCACTTGCCATAGTTCCTAGTTCGAATGACCCGATCACCATCTATTGTGATAATAGAGGTGCCATCTTCCAGGCTACAAAGCCTAAGTCTAGCAACAAATCTAGACATGTACTTCGGAAGGCTCACATGATCAGAGATTACGTGGAGCAAAAGGAGATAGTGATAGACAAGATTGCTACGGATGATAACATAGCAGATCCTCTCACTAAACCGTTAAGACATGATAAGCATGTAGGGCACGTTACTTCCATGGGAATTAAACGTGTTCCTGAGTTGTATTAGCTGTTTGTATGAATTAGATACATCTTTTTCATATACTAATAATAACTTCATCGTATTGTTTTCATATTTTGTTTTTCATGTGGATTGTATGGACAACATTGAACACCACAAAGTGAACTGAATAACATTATATGTGTTTTGGTCCGTAATCGCCTACATGAGCTGATAACTCTGGCTATTATATTTTTAAGTCGATTGATGGTGGGTTCAACGAGCCATAAGTCAAACTGTTGACTGATCGATCACAAATACGAGTTATAAGGATACCTCGTAGGACATTGTAATTCGTGATGACGTTATGGAGTCCTAAATGTTTAACAACATTCGGTGCCAGGACGTGGATTGGACGCCCATAGTGTTCTTAGAGTCGATTCTTTTGACTATCGACTGTCTCTTGAGATTAAGGCAGTTTTTGGGTGACTTCGGTTTCTTTCTCACGGTCGACCGTAACAGGAGGCCAAGCAGATTTTTACTGGGTCATTTTATACTGTGCTTACATCTGCAGGATTCGAGTTGAGGAAAATATCCAACCCTTTATCAGGTTTTGTTATTTCTCAGGGCCACTCGAGGAGTAGTAACTGAAATGCATGGCCATGCTCGAATAATGATTCGTTTATCAGTTGAGTTACTCTCTAGTCGGGAAAACCACTCTTGATACTGATCACTTGTAAAATACGACCTTTGTGAATGCGGACTTTGCAAATTGTTTTACATTGAGTGGGAGAAATTTAAGGATATGAGAATCGGTTATCGCACATACACTTGTAAGGACAAGTGGGAGATTGTTGGAGCTAGTGTCCTCCACAGTTAGTGTGATAACAGCTAAGGTTCACAGGGTATACTTTGTATTATAATCAGTTGATTAACGTTTTTCGATAACGGTTGACTTGCTAGATAAGTTTGACGTTATTGTCATACAGATGGCGGTGATCAACTGATCCCTAAAGATCACACCTAAAGGATGTGTTTGAGAGATGTGATTATTTGAGAAAATAATCTTATTGATGCCTTATTAAATGACTAAAAGGTTAGTCGATGTATTTGACTAAAAGGTTAGTCAATGTGATGATGATACGATTATTTAATAACGATTAAATAATGTTAGCTGGTAATTGAATATAAAATGTTATATTTAATCAATGTATATAATGTTGGTCTAAACTAAATGTAAACTGTTATATTTAAGTTGGCGGATATGTATTACACGATATTATTATAGTGTATTGGTCCGGCATTACTCGGTTTATGTGACGGTCCATTACTAGTAATAATTAGAATACATATTGCATTATGTACATATTAAATGAGATATGCTAACTACCTAATATAGGTTGAGAGATATAAGGAAACTAGGTTTTATTTTATTTCTTTCCTCTTGCAATCTCACGGCACAAGGGAGTATTAAGAGGAAGAAAAAGAAACCCTAATCACTCCTAATTCTCACGGCACAAAGGGTGAAAAGAGGAGAAAAATTCGGATTTTGAACTCTCTCATTCATCTCCATATTCATCATCATTATACACACAAAATTAGAAGTAATTTTTGGGTATTCGTTCTAGCACGACGAAGGCATTTCTTGAACCATCTTGGTGCAACAATTAGGAGAATACCTACTTTGGTATTTGTTCTTAGGCCTTTTACTAGGACCGAAGGTTATTTCTTAATCTCTTGTTTTATATTATGCAATTTCATTTATGACTAGAAATTCATATAGTTATAATTTCATTATAATCCGAAAAATTTAAAGGGAAGTATACCGATATTTCCCACACAAACAAACCTAACCAATGATCAATCTTGGTCCTAGGGAGGGTCCTCTACAACTTTGTCCGGAATTCTTCTCCAGGAAATGCACACAACAAAATTTAGCTTAGGGACAAACTCAAACTGTCCAGAATTCAGCCTTTTTGCAGTAGTTCAAATGTCACTATCAGACTTTCCTATTTAGAACAAACCAGCTCGAGGGTGCTTTAGCAGAACCGTTGGCATTCATCCCACTCCAGTCTGGCTCAATAATCAAGCCTGAAAGTCCACTCCTTCACCAGATCAACCTAAACAAATCAATTAAGTCAGATTGTCTCATTAGAACTGCTTTTTCTACTTTATTGCTTTAGTTCTGAACAATGTAGCTGTTATTTCTGTTTCTTTTGTAGGCCAATTATGGCCCTAGGATGTAATGAACGAGTAAGATGTAATCTCATTGCCTATATAAGGCCTATTGCTAATGAATGAAAGGCAGATTTGAAGTAAACACAAAAACTGAAACCTTTGTTTCTGTTATTATATCTTGGCTGTGTGCTTGAGAAACTTCCTTTGCTGTGTGCTTGGAAGTGAGCTTAGACCCTTAGCTGTGTGCTGGGATCAAGGTTCAACCCTCAACAATTGGCTTTGTGCTTTGGTTAAGGTTTTATCTCTCTCTTTCAGCATTCAGTCCAAACCAAACAGAACAAACTTTGAGTGTCCTAAGCTTAGCTTCTTTTGTCTACATTGTGCTTGTTTTCCTTGATACTTTCAGTGCAATTGGTTATCAGAGCTTTGGTTTGTGAGTTCATTTACCTAACTACATTAAAAACACAAAATCAACCATGAGTGAAGAGAGAATTACAGGTCTTGAAACCACAGTTCAAGGTCTTGTCAGAACTGTGATGGAAGTCTCCAGGTCTGTCAATGACCTTCTTGAGGGCCAACAGAACAATGACACAACAGGAGGCAGAGGTCGAGGAAGAGGAGCACCTTTCCCACAAGGTGGAGGAAGGAGGAGGCAACCTGTAGATCAATTTGAAATGTCAGACTCAGATGGCTCAGATCAAAGTCTTCTCAGACACCAAGACAAAGACATAAAGGTAGAAATCCCTGACTTTCTAGGTAGCATTAACCCTGATGATTTCCTAGATTGGTTGAGGTCTGTAGAAAGAGTCTTTGAGTTTAAAGGATACACTGATAGAAAGGCTTTTAAGGTTGCTATCATGAAACTAAAAGGTTATGCCTCACTATGGTATGAAAACATGAAAACCTTGAGGGTTAGGGAAGGGAAAGAACCTGTTAAGTCATGGCTCAAACTGAAAAAGAAAATGAGGGCTAAGTTTGTCTCTAGGGACTACACTCAGGACATGTTCATTAAGCTCACTCACCTGAAACAAGACCAAAGACCTGTAGAGTCTTATCTAAGGGACTTTGAACAACTCACACTGCAATGTGAGGTTGTTGAGAAATCTGAGCAAAAGATAGCAAGGTTCTTAGAAGGTTTGGATGAGAGGATAGCTAGTAAAGTCAGGCTACAAAATATATACTCCTTTGAGGAAGCTGTCAACTTGTCCTTAAGGGTAGAAAAGTTGGGGAAAGGAAAAGCCAGTGCCTCTAAGACACCTGCTAGAACCCCTACCTTCAAACCCTTTGTAGGAGTCAAGATAGGAGAACATGTGGTTCCTACTAAGACTCCTTTCAACCCTGATAAAGGCAAGGATGTTGATGCAGGCCAAAGAAAAACTACCCCTCTCAAAAAGTGTTTTCAATGTCAAGGATATGGACATTTTGCTAAAGAATGTCCATCTAAAAGAGCTCTGAGCACCCTAGAAGTAATTCATTGGGGAGAGGATGAGGTGTTGGTCTGTGATTATGAAATGGAAGAGCCTGAGATAAAGGCTAGTGAGGAGTTGATAGAGCCTGATGCTGGGTTAAGTTTGGTAACATGGAGGGTAATTCATGCTCAACCTCAGCCCTTAGAAGAGGACCAGAGACACCAGATCTTTAGGACCAGATGTACTATCAAGGGTAGGGTCTGCAATCTCATTATTGATGGTGGAAGTTGCACTAATGTGGCCTCCAAAATCCTGATAGACAAACTAGCCCTACCCACCAAGGACCACCCCCTACCTTACAAACTCAGATGGTTGAACAAAGGAGCTGAGATTAAGGTGGATAAGCAGTGTATTGTACCTTTCTCAATTGGTAAAGGGTATGTTGATGAAAGTTTGTGTGATGTTCTACCTATGGATGCTTGTCACCTCTTGCTGGGAAGGCCATGGGAGTTTGATAGGGATGCCATTCACTATGGGAGGGACAACACCTACACTTTTAAGTATGGGAAGAAGAAAATCATCCTGGCACCTTTACCACCTGCTTTAAAGATCAACCCAACCCCCATGAGTAAGGCTTCCAAGGAAGTCATGTTGATAAGTGAGTCAGAAATAGTACAAGAACTAAGTGAGTTACAACCCGTGTACATACTGCTTGCCAAGGAGACTGGGATAAGCATGGTTGATATCCCTGAAGAGGTCAAGTCTATTCTAGAAGCTTATGGTGATATCTTTACTACTGAGCTCCCTAGTGGACTGCCACCACTTAGGGGAATAGAACACCACATTGACCTAGTAGCTGGAGCTATCCTACCCAACAAGCCAGCTTACAGGAGTGATCCT
The DNA here is from genome assembly GCA_022085475.1 of Heliosperma pusillum. NCBI lineage: Eukaryota > Viridiplantae > Streptophyta > Magnoliopsida > Caryophyllales > Caryophyllaceae > Heliosperma > Heliosperma pusillum. The sequence continues at coordinate 6,417 of JAIUZE010072843.1, forward strand.
AAGGCTACACAGGAGCTCCAGCTTCAAGTAGGTGAGCTGCTAAACAAGGGTTATGTCAGGGAGTCCCTCAGCCCTTGTGCTGTACCAGCTTTGCTTGTACCAAAGAAGGATGCCACCTGGCGTATGTGCATTGACAGTAGAGCCATCAACAACATTACCATTAAGTATAGGTTCCCCATACCTAGACTTAATGATATTCTGGATGAGTTGAGTGGGGCTCAAGTGTTCACAAAGATTGATCTAAGGCAGGGCTACCACCAAGTAAGGATAAGAGCAGGAGATGAGTGGAAAACAGCTTTCAAAACTAAACATGGGCTCCATGAATGGTTGGTAATGCCTTTTGGGTTGTCTAATGCCCCTAGTACCTTCATGAGGTTGATGACAGAAGTCCTAAGGCCATACTTAGGCAAATGTGTGGTGGTTTACTTTGATGACATTCTTGTTTATAGCTCAACTAAGGGAGAACATATGCAGCATCTGAGATTATTGTTTGAGGTTCTAAGGGAGAACAAACTGTATGGCAAATTGGAAAAGTGCACTTTCATGCAGCCTGAGGTTTACTTCCTTGGGTTCATCATTTCTAAACAAGGGGTAGCAGTTGACCCTGAGAAGGTTAAGGCAATCAAGGAATGGCCCCTCCCTCAAACTGTTACTGATGTTAGAAGTTTTCATGGGTTAGCCTCTTTATACAGGAGATTCATACAGGGGTTTAGCTCAATCATGGCCCCTATTACTGAGTGCATGAAGAAGGGAGAGTTCAAGTGGAGTGATAAAGCTGAGAAGTCCTTCAACCTGATCAAGGAGCTATTGTGTAAATCTCCAATATTGGTTCTACCAGATTTTAACAAACTCTTCGAGGTAGAGTGTGATGCCAGTGGCCTTGGCATAGGAGCTGTGCTTACACAAGAGAAGAAGCCTGTTGCATACTTCAGTGAGAAGTTAAATAGGGCTAAGCTTAACTACTCCACATATGACAAGGATTTCTATGCCATTGTGAGAGCATTGAATCATTGGGGACATTACTTAAAACCTAAGTCATTTGTGCTGCATTCTGATCATGAGGCCCTCAAATACATCAATGGGCAGCATAAACTCAATCCCAGACATGCCAAATGGGTAGAGTTCTTGCAGTCCTTCTCATTCTCCAGCAAGTATATAGAGGGCAAGAACAATATTGTGGCTGATGCATTGTCTAGGAGATCTGTGATGTTAACATTCATGGAACAAAGGGTGTTGGGATTTGAGTTCATGAAAGAACTCTATCTGGAAGACCCAGATTTCAGGAATGAATGGGAGGTGCATCAAGAAGGGCAAGTTAAGAAAGGGAGCAAATACACAGCCCAGAAAGGCTACCTATTCTATGGAAACAAACTATGTGTACCTAAGGGACCTTATAAGGGACTGCTGGTCAAAGAAGTTCACTCCAATGGCCTTGCTGGTCACTTTGGGGTACAGAAGACCTATGATATACTACAAGATCAGTTCTATTGGCCTAAGATGCTCAGTGATGTGCAAGATGCTCTCAAGAGGTGCATGTCTTGTCAGCTAGCCAAAGCACATTTTTAGGCTGGTCCTTATACACCACTCCCAGTACCAAACAAGCCATGGGAAGATCTCAGCATGGATTTCGTTGTAGCCCTACCAAGAACTCAAAGGGGAAAAGATTCAATCATGGTGGTTGTAGATAGGTTCAGTAAGATGGCACATTTCATTGCTTGTAAAAAGACTGAAGATGCCTTGGGAGTGGCTGAGCTATACTTCAAGGAGGTTGTCAAGTTACATGGTGTACCTAGGAGCATTGTCTCAGAGAGAGACACAAAGTTCATGAGTCACTTTTGGAGGACATTGTGGAGGCTATTGAAGACGAGGCTACTGTTTAGTACTTCTCACCATCCTTAAACTGATGGGCAGACAGAAGTGACTAACAGGACCTTAGGGAAGATCTTGAGGAGCATTGTTTCAAAATCCTTGAAAGATTGGGATCTCAGGCTAGCACAAGCTGAGTTTGCCTTCAACAGGGCCCCCTCTAGCAGCACAGGTAAGAGTCCTTTTGAAACAGTTTATGGTACTAATCCTCTAATGCCTACAGACCTGGCCCTAGTCAAATGAAGCAAAGCAAACTATGATGCAAAGAAAAGAGCTGAACAAATGATACAAATTCATGAGCAAGTCAAGAAACAGATTGAGAAATCCAATGAGTTGTACAAGGCTAGATCCAAAGGGCCTAAGAAAGCAAGGGAATTCAAAGCAGGGGATCTTGTCTGGTTGCATTTAAGAAAGGAGAGATTTCCAGACAAAAGAAGAAACAAGCTCATGCCAAGAGCTGATGGACCATTTGAAATATTGGAGAAGCTGGGTCCTAATGCTTACAAGGTGGATTTACCAGGAAGTTATGGTGTCCATGGTACCTTCAATGTGGGAGACCTGAGCCCCTACCATGGTGAATCAGATGATGAAGGTGATGAAGATTTGAGGACAAATCCTTTTTCAAGAAGGGGAGGTTGCAACAGGAGTACATAATCAAGGCAAGACACAAGCTCTAGACAGACAGAACAACATCATTCAAGACAACAACAACAATGCAGCCAACACTATGACTAGCTATGATAATGCCTTATTCAGCCCAAGTAACAATCATTTCAGGCCAACAAAAACAACACCCCACCAGCCAGGACAATGCCTAGCCATCCACTTCCCAAGTCTTAGCCAAGACAACACCCAGCCAACAACAAAACAAACCCAACACAACAACAACAACCCTCAGCCACAACCAGTCAGTCACAGTCTTTCTAAACAGGGTCCATGGGGGCCTTACACACTCAAACAAACCTAACCAATGATCAATCTTGGTCCTAGGGAGGGTCCTCTACAACTTTGTCAAGGAATTCTTCTCCAGGAAATGCACACAACAAAAGTTAGCTTAGGGACAAACTCAAACTGTCCAGAATTCAGCCTTTTTGCAGTAGTTCAAATGTCACTATCAGACTTTCCTATTTAGAACAAACCAGCTCGAGGGTCCTTTAGCAGAACCTTTGGCATTCATCCCACTCCAGTCTGGCTCAATAATCAAGCCTGAAAGTCCACTCCTTCACCAGATCAACCTAAACAAATCAATTAAGTCAGATTGGCTCATTAGTACTGCTTTTTCTACTTTATTGCTTTAGTTCTGAACAATGTAGCTGTTATTTCTGTTTCTTTTGTAAGCCAATCATGGCCCTAGGATGTAATGAACGAGTAAGATGTAATCTCATTGCCTATATAAGGCTTATTGCAAATGAATGAAAGGCAGATTTGAAGTAAACACAAAAACTGAAACCTTTGTTTCTGTTATTATCTCTTGGCTGTGTGCTTGAGAAACTTCCTTTTCTGTGTGCTTGGAATGAGCTTAGACCCTTAGCTGTGTGCTGGGATCAAGGTTCAACCCTCAACCATTGGCTTTGTGCTTTGGTTAAGGTTCTATCTCTCTCTTTCAGCATTCAGTCCAAACAAAACAGAACAAACTTTGAGTATCCTAAGCTTAGCTTCTTTTGTCTACATTGTGCTTGTTTTCCTTGATACTTTCAGTGCATGATCCATTCCCTCAAACACGACATCCTGATCATTATCCCCACCATTATCGGGTGCACCCTGTCTACTCCTTATAGATAGTACAACAGACCACTTCTTATCCATAGGATCGGTGACATAGAACACTTGTTTAGCTTGTGATGCCATTATGAAAGGATCATCCTTATTATTGCCAACCTTATCCAAATTGACCAACGTAAATCCCATTTTATCATTTCGAACACAATTGTTGTTGTTATCAACCCAGTTACATCGAAACAGAGGTATTGTGAAATCAATGTAATCTAACACCAATATTTCTTGAATAACACCATAATAAAGGCATTTTCCCCAAATAGGGTTTTTATCTTTTGAAGTAGCAAAGTGCATTGCCTCAAATTCAGAACTCACACCACTATTTTGCATTGTGCTCAACTCATCTTGCTCGCGGGTGTAAAAAGTATAACCATTAATAGCAAAACCGCTGAAAAAAGTGGCCCTGGCATTTGGACCTAACCCAAGACGTAGTAACCTAGGAGAGATGTCATCACCATACAAATTCTTATACTCCAAGACAACATTCCTAAACCACTCTCCAAATGTCTTCTTATGCTCGTTTGCAATCCACATCTCGCTCTTGTTTGGGTGATCGTATTTGAGCTCATCTTTGTGTTGTTGAATATAAGGTTGCACCTCATCTTCGTTGTTTAGCACATACGTATGTGCTAAATGTAACATGTCACGTTCCACAATTTTTTCAACCCGGCCCCTAATACCTTTTCTGGTCATCCAGTCACTATGACGATTCTTTGGAACGCCAATTAACTCCTCAGGGGAGAGATGCGCGTAACAACATGCAAGAGCTTCGTCTAATATAGCGCGTTCAGCAATACAACCTTCTGGACGATACCGATTAGATGTATAGTCCTTGTACACTTTCATCAATATTTCGAAAGGATACTGGTATCTCAAGTACACGGGCCCAAGGTACAAAATCTCCCTAACCAAGTGAGTGGTCAGGTGAATCATGATAGTGAAGAAAGAGGGTGGAAAATACATTTCAAAATGACAAAGAGAGGTGACAACGAGGTCCTGCAATGAATCCGCATCATCGGGATCGATGACTTTATCGCATATGGACTGGAAGAAGAGACAAAATCTGGTAATAGCATATCGTACCTTTTCAGGTAAAATGGAACGAATAGCCACGGATAGTAATTGTTGCATCAAAGTGTGGCAATCATGTGACTTTAACCCGGTGAGTTTTAGATCTTGCATCGACACAAGGCTTTTGATGTTGGACGAATAACCATGTGGCACTTTAATTCCATTCAAGCATGCACAAAACTCTTTTTTCTCATTCCGTGAAAGGGTATAAGCTGCTGGCGGTAAAAATGTACCATTACCTCTCTTCTGTGGTGCCAACTCTAGCCTAATACCCATCATTTGCATATCTTCCCTAGCTGCGGCGTTATCCTTTGTTTTACCGGGAACATTTAGGAGGGTATTGATAATATTATCACAGACATTTTTCTCAATGTGCATGAAATCGAGGCAATGCCTGACCTCCAGGTCAGGCCAATATGGAAGTTTATCAAACAATATGGATCTTTTCTTATACCCACGAGTAGACAATTTAGAGCCGTTCTTCTTCCCATATTTTATCTCAATATGCTTTACTTTCTGATAAACTTCATGCCCACTCAAAATTCTAGGAGGTTGACGAAGTTCTTGACGTCCATTAAATGCTTTCTGCTGCTTGCGATAACAATGGTCAGGATCCAAGCCCCTCCTATTTCCCAAATACACATACTTATGAGAACACTTCAAGTATTCAGACTCGATAGCCTCCCCACACAATGGACATGCCTCTTTCCCATGCACCGTATGCCCAGAAAGGTCGCCATAAGCCGGATAGTCGGTTATTGTACACAATAACATCGCTCTCAAATTGAAAGTTTCATTCCTATATGCATCAAATACTTCTATCCCACTATCCCACAAAATTCGCAAATCATCTAAAAGAGGTTCCAAATAGACATCTATATTATTTCCAGGTTGTTTAGGGCCGGAAATTAACAACGACAACATCAAATACTTTCTTTTCATGCACACATATGGAGGTAAGTTATATATTGGCAACACTACTGGCCAAGTACTATGTTGGGTACTCATGTTTCCATGTGGGTTCATTCCATCAGTGGACAACGCTAGACGTAAGTTTCTAGGTTCAATGCCGAACTCGGGATACTTAGTGTCGAACGATTTCCATTGCATACCATCTGCCGGCTGTCTTAGCTTCCCATCATTTATTCTTCCAGTTTCATGCCAAGTTAACATTTTTAAATCATTGCTATTCGCAAACATCCTTATGAATCTTGGTATCACTAGAAAATACCATAACACCTTAGCCGGGATGTGACAACCCTCGCGAATGCGGAAATATAAAACATACAAGCATGTGAATTATATAGCAGAAAATACGGTATTTTAAAAACCTTTATACATGCAAGATAGAAAAATACGAGGAGTGTCAAAATATTACAAACTATAAAATACCACAAGAGACGTAGTCTCTCAAAGTGTTAACAAAAAGGCAAGTAATTAGCCTATGTAACAACCCGAAAAGTGCCCTATTTTTCTAGTAAAAATATTTACTAACACCTTTCAGTAGAACTTAAGTTTTTAAAATAGAAATTTTTGTTCCGAGTCGTATTTTGAAATTCCGCGTTCGTATTTGGAATTTTTGAGAGATTTCATGAAAAGACCGTTTTTAGTCATCTTTGACTTTTCTTGACTTTTAAGTCGTCTTTGACTTTTTCTTGACTTTTTAAAGTCGTCATTGACTTTTTCTTGACTTTTAAGTCGTCATAAACTTTTCTGGACTTTTAAGTCATTTTTGATTTTTCTCGACTTTTACGTCGACTTTGACTTCCGTTGACTTTTCCCGACTCGCCTTGTAAGTTTGAAGACCGAAATTTTATTTAAAAAAATAATATTTTTAATTTATTTTTATTAAGATTTATTATGATTTGTCATAATTTAATATAATTATTTTGAATTTATTCGGAATTTAAAGAATAACTTTTAG
>JAIUZE010072844.1:0-10869 GCA_022085475.1 Heliosperma pusillum
ACCAGTCTAATGAGGTTCTACCTTACAATATATGTAACTTGCCAAATGTCAAGATCAAGCGTACTCATCTATAGATTCAATTCCATCCTACTGTGTACAAGACTTCCCCATGTATGCAAAATTCAATAAATATTGAATCATTATCTTTTGAAAGCTCTAAGTTTGGGAAATGTAACATGAAAGCATAGTAAACAAGCAAGCAAAAGCATAAAAAGCATTCAATTATGTTCAAAATTTTTAAATTTTTCTCTTATTCAAAAATTTGAAAAGATGATCAATTAAAATGCAAAATGGGAAAATGCAATCCCTCCCCCAAGCTAAACATCACATTGTCCTCAATGTGAGCACAAAGACAAATATGCAACGAGATGCTTAATGGGAAAAGGGGAAAAAGGAAAAATGAAAGAAAAATGAAGCTTACTAGTCAGCGCGGACTCCCCCAAGCTAGTCTTTTGGACTTGACAAGGAAGGTCTTTATAGATTCTTCAAAAACTCTTTCATCTGCAAAATAAATCCTAACAAAACAACAAAAAAAACAGGGAAAGCAAAAAAGGAAAGGACATGGGTTGCCTCCCGAGAAGCGCAATTTAAAAGTCTTGCTAGACTTCATTTCTTCCTCTGATCATCCTTTATCTCTAAGCTCACTATCATCCGAGCTCATCATCATAGCATTCCTTACATTCTCCATCCATGCCAAGCTTTTCCGAGAATAGCCCCTTCTAGCACTTTTAGCAGTAGTGCTTTTAGTATGCTCACCTGCAAGAGAATCAACACTAACATGTGCCTCCAACGGATCCGTCAGTAAGGATTGAGGAATAGAAGAAACAATAGAAGAGTCATCAACATCAAGCACATAACATGAGTCTTCTAACACGGGACTCCTAACGGTGGAATTTTTACTAAAGGTCACCTTGTCATCTCCTACCTCTAATGTCAACTTCCCATTCTTGACATCAAAAACTGCACCAGCGGTGTGCAAAAAGGGTCTTCCCAAAATGATTGGGATTTGAGAGTCCTCGGCCATGTCAAGTACTAGAAAGTCAACGGGGATGAAAAACTTACCAACTTTGACGGGCACATCTTCTAAAACACCCATAGGTTGTTTTAGAGAACGGTCCGCCATTTGCAAAGTAATATTAGTGCATTTCAAAGCACCCATGTTAAGTTTTTCAAACAGAGAAAAGGGCATGACACTTACACTAGCACCTAGGTCGCAAAGGGCCTTATCAATGGTATACGTGCCTATAGTGCAAGGGATGGAGTAACTACCAGGGTCCTTAAGTTTTGGTGGAGACTTATTTTGCAAGAGTACACTACACTCTTCAGTGAAAGCTACAGTCTTAATCTCATTGAAGGATCTCTTCTTTTTGAGGACTTCCTTCATAAACTTGGAATAAGAAGGAACTTGGGAAAACAATTCAATGAAAGGGACTGTTACCTTTAAATTCTTGACGACGTCAAGGAACTTACCATACTTTGCCTCCTCCTTGTGCTTGGCTAATCTTTGGGGAAATGGGACTTTGATCTCAATAGGAATCTCGGGCTCTTTCCTCTTTGACATAGGCACCTCAGCTTTAACATCAACAACCATGGGCTCATCATTAGCCTTCTTCTTGACACCTCCTCCAAGCTTAGCCCCTTTTGCTACCACCTCCTCATCCATAGCAGTGGAGGGCCCATCATAATGCTTACCACTTCTCGAGGAAATGACATTTACAGTTTCGTGAGGTTGGAAACATTGTGAAGGCAGCTGCCCTTGCTTTTGGTGGGTATTAGAAGAGGCATATTGGGAAATTTTAGCTTCCAACAATTTGATGGCGGCATCCTTAGCTTGATCGCTCTCTTGGAATTGAGATATTATGGTGTCTTGCCTTTGAGCCAATTGCAGCATCATGGCTTCAAGTTTACTTACACCATTTTTACTTTGTTGAAATGTAGAGGATTGAAATTGTTCTAGCTTTTGTGTGAGAAGGGCTACTTGAGCTTGTAAAAGTGCCAAAGTGGGGTCCTCTTGCTTAGATTTCAATGGTATGGAGAGGGAATTTCCATATTGAGAATCGTGAATTGCCATGGATTCAATGGTAGTGTGAGCAATTTCAACATTAATTTGATCAAATCTTCCATTGTTAGCAGAATCCAGGATACGACGGGACTCTATATAACACCCATTATAGAATGTGATGGAAAGGAACCATGGATCTAACCCATGATGAGGACACTCCCTTTGCAAGTCCTTGTACCTCTCCCAAGCTTCATATAGGCTCTCATCACCCCCTTGTCGGAAACCAGTGATTTGACTTCTCAACAAAGCGGTCTTTTCTGGAGGAACGTACTTTTGGTAGAAGGCAAGAGCTAAACTATCCCAATCGGTGATCCCTAATGTAACCTTATCAAGGCTATGTATCCACAACTTTGCCTTACCCCTCAAAGAGAATGAGAAGAGCTTCTCTCTAATCTGCCCTTGGGTGACTCCAGTTTGTCTAATAGTGGAGCAATAGTCACAGAAGTTTTGGATGTGAAGGTTGGGATCTTCTGTGGCATTGCCACTAAATTGGCTTCTTTCTATAAGGTTAATGAAGGCAGGTTTTATTTCGAAGTTTCTGGCTGTGATTTGGGGTGTAGCAATACCCCTTGGAAGTGTTTCTACGGTGGGTTTGGAATGGTCTAAAAGTCGAACCATTTCCTAATGTGAAGGTGAAGATGGAATGCTAATTGAAGATTGGGTGGTTTTTGTGAATGGAGATGAGAATGGATCTTCTTCTCCTTCAAGGTTAGATAGGGTATCCGAGTAATTTTCACGAATACGGTCTAAACTTAAAGTATCTGAAGCTTTTGAGATTTCGTTAAATAGTACTTGTCTCCTACGCAGAGTTCTTTCTAGGTCGGGATCTAATGAGATAGGGGTCCCTAGTCTAAAAGATCTGGGCATAAGATGGAAAAACTAAGACGAGAAATCAAGAGAGATCGAAAGGAATTTGGATTCCTAAAGACTAGACAAAACTAATTGCATGAAAAATCACAAAAAGAGGAAAACTAAACCGTGCTCCCCGGCAACGGCGCCAAAATTTGATCGGGCCTGTCGCAAGCCCTGGTCAAAGATAATTACCCAGACTAGGCTAATAACAAATTAATGTAATTAGGGAAGTAGGGGTCGATCCTCAGGGAGATGGTGTTTCCTATAGAATGTGAAATGTCTTGCAATTGGGTCTTATCTAACGAGTATCTGGGTTTTCGGGTTTTGGATTCTAAATTAATAAAAAGCATAAACAAAATAAAAACAAATCAAAATAAAAGCAATGAAATGGATAATGATTTAACAATGATAGAAAGAATCTAGGGAAGTAGGTTCACACATGTAGATTAACATATTGATGAAATTAGATTTAGAACATGCAAATAATTCATTGTGAGATCGTAAGAATGTTGTGTTCATTACAATCATAGTCCAGATGGTCTAGCAGGCTCTAGGCGATTTACTAGGTCTGATCTACCATGTCATGCTTTGTCTATTCAATTCACGTATTTCTACCTTGGAAAAGAATTCCATTTTAGTCAATGATTTTGGCCAGAAATCGTTAACTATCTTTACAATCCAAACATGCATAGACACAACGTTTTAAAGGCACAATTTCTTTATCCAATTTTCATCTTTTAATTAACCTAACATGGATACCCTACACCCTAGAAAGGTGAATACTCACTCATAATAGTATTTAGATCTAGATTGATTTTAACAATTAAAACTAGGCTAGACATGTTTATTGATTTTTGATATTATAAGATGATAATAACAATTCTAAATCAACGATCTAATGAAATAAAATGATTACAACAGTATTTAAATTGAATCTAAGACAACATGTAAAGAAAACAATGATCAAATAAAAAACATAAAGAACTTAAACAAAAGATAAAACAGAAATACCTACATGACGATCAAATAGCGATAATGATGAAATATAAATATCCAAATAGAAATTTTATTGCATATCTTTGACGATCCATGTATTACAATACTTGAATATTATAAAAGAACTAAGAACCAGAAGTTTTTTTTATTTCTAAACTAGAAAAATAGGCATAAGAGAAGATGGAGATCTAAACATAAAAGGAGAAATGTAAAAGACGATTTTTAAGGGAAAATGGAGGCTAGGGTTTCTAAGACTAATCTAGGGTTATGTAAAGAGAGAAGTGTGTAGAGGTGTGTGCTGAAACACTCCTTATATAGGCTACGTTTCGTGGGGAAGGGGTCATGCATTCATCACATAGGATAAAAAGGAGGAAGTCGAAGCATTTGCTCGGATCAGAAGACATACCCGATCGGGTTTACCACTTACCCGATCGGGTATGTGGTGTTCTTCACTCTTTGACTTTCGTTTCATATCCCTTGGTGAATAACTTGACTTTCATTGACCCCATTGACCTTTTGAGTCGGGTTTGTTGATAGGGTTTGAGGTAAAATGTTGATTTCTTCGCCTAATTGATCGATCTTTTGACAACCGCGAAATCGTCTTTACTTCTTCTTTTTCCTTTTTGATTAGTGAACCTTCTTGGAGTGCCTTTGACTTGGTCAAGCTTGCTTCACAAATCGTCGGGTTCTAGGCAAATGCTCGGAAATATATAAAAAGGGCGTAGAAACGTCACTTTCCCTACAAAACAGGTTTAAACATGGAATTCGCCTAGAAAACGACATTAGCTCATAAAATGGCTTAACAAAGCACAAATGACATACAAAACCGAGCTAAAATGGGGATTAAAATCTTACAAATATTCACTTATCAACATTATCTATTAAAACTTTTGATAAATATAAAAATACTCTCTATCTTTTTGAAAACATTTAAAAGATTTATTTCCAAAATCATGCATTAACTTTTATCATCCAAAGTTATAGGTTAAAGTTATAACTTTGAACTTTAGTATGTAAAGTTATAAGTGAGTCATAACTTTACAAACCTAAAATCACTCTAGTGGAATAGTTACCGAATGACGACCTATACTATCTAATCTTCACAAAGATCTTCAGTATACAGATCATCTCTTCATCTTGATCACAAAGACCCTCCATCTTGAGTCAAGTGTTATTTGAAATAGATCTTGCTTGAATTGTTTCTTCAATGTTATAACCAAGGTAGCTATAACTTTGCACATATGAACTTCCAAAGTTATACCTCAAGCTCCTATAACTTTGTCTAACAGAAATCTTCAAAGTTATGCCTTAAGCTCCTATAACTTTGATCTCCTTTCTTGTAATTGTTGTTAGCTATGATAAGACTAAAGCACACAATTACATGCATATGATATATCAATTAAAGCATATTATCAAGTATATACATGTCATTATCAAAACTATAAAATAGGTCCAACAAATTCCCCCTTTTAGATAATGACAAGTCTCTTATGATTTCTCTTATGAATGTGACTAAGTATGGTTCCCCCTCAACAAAATACTACCAAAGTTATAGTAACGTTGATCGCAAGAACATAACAACTTAGCCAAAGTTATAACTTGAAAGACTTTAAGAGATAACGAGTCTTGACAAGGAGCAAGCTTAAGTAAATACTCAAATCATATCATTTCTTCCCCTCTTGGCATCATTGAAAAGACAAGAACAAAGATATAAAATGACTAGAATAACATACTTCAAGGCAAGAAATAGATATGCAAAATACGCAATACTAAACGATTCATAGCAAGCAAAATCAAGTACCAAATGTTAATTAAACTACAAACCACAATTAAAAGTGTTAGTTGCCAAAGGGCCGAATAGAGTGTAAGCCAAAATGGACCGAATAAGATAAGTAGTTTAAGAGAGTAACTTTAGTCTTTGCAAATGAAACTTCAATTCTTATTTGTATAACTTTAACTCAAAATATAATTTAATTTTAGCATTTTTATAAGTGTAACTTTAATCTTTATTAGTGAAACTTCAATTATTATTTGTGTAACTTTAGATATTTATAGTGTAACTTTATACTAAAATGTGATTTAATATATTAATTTGAATTATTTACGACATGTTTAGATTTTAGTCTATTCTAGAGTAACTTTAATCTTTAATAGTGTAACTCCAGTACTTAGTAGTGTAATTCAGTCCTTATACTATGTAACTTTAATTATAAAAGTCTTAAATGACGTAACTTTAGTCCATAATTGTGTAACTTTCATCCATAATGATGTAACTTTAGATATGGGGAAAACATCTAAGAAACTCTGACAATAAAAAACTAGAACTTTAAAATAAAAAAACATAAGATTTTAAAAATAAAAAGAAAGAGATCTAAAAAAAGAAAGGGAATCTGGAAAAAAAAAAACAAAGCAGATCTAGGAAAAAAAATATAATAAAAATACGAGATTTAAAATAAAAATAAAAATATACAAAATCTGAAAAATAAAAAACGAGATCTGAATAGTAGAATCGAGAAAAAATATAAAAAAAAAAGTAAATATAATGTAAACAAAAACAACAAAATAAATCAACAACCACCATCGCGTCCACCAAATACCGCCAACAAACCAACCAAAAAAGACAAGATTTGAAACAAATAAATAAGAACTATCAGATCTGAAAAAACGATAATTGAAAAAAAAAATTAGTTTTTTTCCAGATCTGAAATGGTGATGGTTTTTCCGACATCCAAACCCACCACCTACACTCTCCATCGCCTCACCTCTTCTTCTCCTCTGCCACCACCTCCCTCTTCTCCTCTTCTTGGCCAGACCGCCACCACCAGCGACACATGGAGGGAGAGAAGTGGCCGTGGAGGGGTAGGACAGGGGAGGCGGAGGACGGCCAGGCTAGGCGACTGGAGTGGGGAAGAAAGTGGCGGCATAGGTGACGACGCGAGGCAGACGAACGGCAGTTGAGGCGACAACATGAGGTGTTGGCGAGGGAAGGGGGGGTCGTCGGTGCGGAGGGTGGCACGTAGTAGTAGTTGCTGGGTCGTCAGTGAGATTGACGGAAGGATGTGGTGGAGGAGTGGGAGTGGTGGCTGCAAAAGACAGCGAGGAGGGAGATGGAGGCAGAGGAGTCTCGTGGTGGTGTGACGGCGGTATTTTGTGAGTAAAGGAGGCGGCGGGAGAAGAGGATGAGGGAGGCGGCGGGTGGTGTTCGGTGAGGTAGTTTTTTTTATAGATTTTTTTGGTTTTTTAGGAGGATAGAATAGAGAGAAGGGAGGTAGAAAGAGAATGAGAGAATGTGAAAATGAAAAAAAGGATGAAGAATGTGTATTTATATTAGGGTTTAAAGAAGAAGGATTGTGTGTGTCTCACAATCTTGACCCTGCATTTGATTTTAATCTTAGCCATTCATCCTCTTGATCTAAGGGCTTGGATTAGGACTCAAGAATTCAAAAGAGAAGGGGAGACTCATTTGAACCTAATTATATATATATATATATATATATATATATAGAGCTTAGTTCAATTGAGTCCACCATTTTCTTAGAGTCCTTGAGTCCTCATCCTAGCCATTGGATGAGGGAGATGGATGTCTGAGATTTGGGAGATTAAAAAATACACTTATCACTAATTAATTATGTGACACCCTCAAATTTGCGGAAAAATAAACAAGTAGTTTAAATAAATAAAAGATGAGAATACGTTTCTAATAGGTTCACTTTAGTGAAAATCGGTAAATTTTAAAAACCGGAACCTACTATTAAATATATTCAATCATAACAAAGGTGTCTTAAAGAAAAAGGTTCATAACAAAAGGAAATAATATTATACATAAGAATTATCCAAAACGGGAGACATATCTCCCGTATAAATCCGGAAATAAAAGAGTGTATAATAATATACAATCCTAAGAACCGAATATAGGTCCAAGGTAATACTTCACTCGCTAGCTCGTCAATGTACCCAAGTATGCATCACAAACCTGACAACCGCATTAAATATAAACACGGAAGCCACAGTCAGTGGGGAGTAACTCCGAGTTCTCCCAGCCACGAAATGTCGAGTTTAATAAAACATGAATAACATAAAAGAGATGTATATGGAAAATACAAAACCTTCACAAATACGATATGCTTTTCATGTTATGAAACAAATAACTACATATAACCTAGCATATGAAAGCTATCATGTGAATCCGTTAACAACCTATAACACGAGGTAGGGAAGTTGGTATGCTAGCTCAGAGGTTACCTTTAAAACATGGCCATGATACACTCAACCCTAATCATACAAAAATATCATGTGAATCAGTTAACAACCGGTAATCCAAACTCTATCAACCTTAGCCGGCTTGCATCTCACCTTCTAAGATTCATAGAATCATCAAACATGAAAGACCAATACATCTAGAAACAGGCATAAGTTCTTAGTACCGTCAATAGTCGACTTCTGTAACTCGAGGCTATACCACAAGGTAGGAAAACATCCTAGTCCTAGACTGATCAGACCTAGCGACAACAACTATTCCATTCCCCGTCCCATGACAAAAAGTACATGAGAATCTCTACTAGGCGACCCCCTAAGCAGAATTGGCTAGTACTTAAGCTGGTTCCATTCCTAAAGTGGAAGCAATTAGGCGCCATGTGTAACAACCCGAAAAGTACCCGATTTTTCTAGTAAAAATATTTACTAACACTTTTCAGTAGAACTTAAGTTTTTAAAATAGGAATTTTTGTTCCGAGTCTTATTTTGAAATTCCGCGTTCGTATTTGGAATTTTTGAGAGATTTCATGAAAAGACCGTTTTTAATCGTCTTTGACTTTTCTTGACTTTTTAAAAGTCGTCATTGACTTTTCTTGACTTTTAAGTCGTCCTAAACTTTTCTTGACTTTTAAGTCATCTTTGACTTTTCTCGACTTTTCAGTCAACTTTGACTTCCGTTGACTATTTCCCGACTCGTCTCATAAGTTTGAGGACCGAAATTTTATTTAAAAAAAATAATATTTTTGATTTATTTTTATTTAGATTTATTAAGATATATCATAATTTAATATAATTATTTTGAATTTATTCGGAATTTAAAGAATAACTTATACGGTTTTTAACCAAACGTCATTTAACTATTCCCGACGCATCGTAAATCGCGCAACAAAATCGGAACTCGACTTTGGCATGAGTCACACGCCCATGTCATCGTTTTCCACTCACAATTGGATATTTTAATTGTTTCGATTAAACTAATACAAATATCTTAGATATTTGTTACTTTATCGATCAGTTAAAGAAAATTACGCAAATCGCTCAAAATCAGACCCGATATCACCCAACATCACACGGCTCTTTCCTCTTCTAATAGGCTTGATATTTTGATTTCTTTTCATTAATATAACATAATATCTAGATATTTAATATAATTAACGTAATATTTAATCAATTACCTTAATATAATTATTTAACGCGAGTTAATTCCGTAACAACAATTTCGAAATCCGACTCCATATTTCCTCTATAATACACGGCTCCCTCACCCAAAATAACTCACTAACAACTTTTCATTTTTCAACAAATCAAATAAAGATCAAAATATCACTTTCTTTAATCGTTCTTCATTTGTTCTTCGTGTTCTTCAATTGTTCATCATCGTTCTTGAGCAAAACATTCATAAAATCTTCATTTCTTAATTAAATCCGTCCTAACTTATATTTCTAGACTCTCCTCTTCGCTCCCCATCTTCACGTACGGTTTATTTTCAATTCCGTCAAAATCGTTTTCAACACTTTAATTATGGAAAATCTATTTTTTACTTCTAATAATGTTTTTCTTGTCATTTCTTATAGGGGAAGATTTTGAAGACGAGTTTGGTGACTCGTATATATTAGGGGAAGATTAGAAGACGGGTTTCTTAGTTTATAATTCTTATTTTGGTGCTAATTGATTTTTCTAAGCTAAGGTAACGATTCTGAGTTACTCGACGATATAATGTCACATAGCCTTAGTTTCTTAGGTTTTAGTTCATATTATGGTTACTAATGATTTTTAGTAGTAACATGTTAAGTAGTATGATTTATATGTTGTATGGAATTTTTAATATGTTAGTGTTCTAGACATGTTAGTATGATTTAATTATAATCATGATTTAATATGCATGAAGGTTGAATTGGATGTTAAAAATGGATGTTGTTAATTAAAATGATGTTAGGATTAATTTGGGGTGGTTGTTGTGGTGGCCATTGAAGTGGCCGGTTATGGTGGTGGCTGAACCGGACGGTTCAGGCTGGTCAGACCGGTCCAGGCCGGTCCAGCCGGTCTGGGTTGGTCATTGGTGGGTCCGGGTTTTGGTCTTTGGGTTGTGTCGATGTTTGATTGTTATGTTGTTGTTTTGACGGGTTTTAATTATGTTAAAGCATGCGGGAAATAATTAGAAACGGTTTTTATTAAAATTGTCAAAACAGCCAAAACAGGCCCAATTCTGTCCGTGGGCCCATCCAGGCCCAGGTGGGTCCGGCCCAAACTCAGCCCGTGGGTCCCACCTTGGGACTTGTGACGGTTTTTGAGTTATCGTCATTTTTATCGCGTTTTGTAATAATTAGCAAGCGAGAAATATTAATAAGTAAAAGATTTAATTAAAAAGGTTTTTCATTAAATTATTATTTCTCACATGTTAGAAATTATAAGACGAGATCGTAGTTTAATTGGATATCATTTAAGTCAAGCGGGGTTTTACGTAATATTTAATAATTCACATGTTAGAAGTTTTATTAAAATAACATGTAATGAATATGTTGATGTTATGTCTATGTGATAAAGACTCTGTTTCTAGCCGGTTTGATCCAACGGGTTTGGTCAAACTAAGATCTAGTCAGCCCCGATTTGACTGATGACCCGTCGCGGGACTCGGGTTGGGGATTTGTCTTCAAGTGAGGTTGTATTTAATTATGAATTAGCCTTAGTAGATATGAGGCGATATG
>JAIUZE010072846.1:0-14818 GCA_022085475.1 Heliosperma pusillum
CCTTGATTTATATAAAAATTTGAGTGTTGAGTGCACCGTGAGAGTCCATTGTCAAAAGATCATGCAAGAGCCGAAAAGTCTATTTGATGTTCCTTATGCTGCGCCGTTATGTAAATCTCAACCATGTTTTGCATTTTCCCTATGCCCACGTTGTTTCGGGATGTGTTTCATTGTGCTCTATAAGCTACTTGATGGGATTTGCATTTGGTTGGATTGATTGTTGCTCGTCGCCATTGTCCTTGTCATGTTTGTTATTGTATGCTTGTTTGAGGACAAGCAAGGGTTTAGCTTGGGGGAGTTTGATAAGTGAATATTTGTATGATTTTAATCCTCATTTTAGCTCGGTTTTGTATGTCATTTGTGCTTTTCTAAGCCATTTTATGAGCTAATGTCGTCTTCTAGGCGAATTCCATGTTTAAACCTGTTTTGTAGGGAAAGTGCCGTTTCTACGCCCTTTTTCTATATTTCCGAGCATTTGCCTAGAACCCGACGATTTCTGAAGCAAGCTTGACCAAGTCAAAGGCACTCCAAGAAGGTTCACTAATCAAAAAGGAAGAAGAAGTAAAGATGATTTCGCGGTTGTCAAAAGATCGATCAATTAGGCGAAGAAATCAACATTTTACCTCAAACCCTATCATCAAACCCGATTCAAAAGGTCAAGGGGGATAATGAAAGTCAAGTCAAATGCCAATGGAGGTGATACGAAAGTCAAAGCACCAAGAACACTATATACCCGATCGGGTATGTGGTGAACCCAATCGGGTATGCATGATTCTACGCATCTTCTCTTCATCTCCCTCTCTTTAATGCAAGGCTTAATGGCTTGTTTAATAGGCATGAATCCGGACGCATTTGGGCAGCCTCTCAACCCTATAAATAGCCTATGCATCACACACAACTAGAATGTACAAACACTTCTCTACACTTTCTTTAGTTTAGTTTTTTTCTTTCTTTCTCCATTTTGTAGTTTTAGTTTTAGATCTAGTTTTCTCTAGTCTAGTTTTGTTCTAAGTTTCCTTCAATTGTAATTGTTCTACTTGTAATTGGAATTCTAGTTTCCGGGTTTGCATTTTCCTATTCAAGCTCCTATTCCATTTCAATCTTTGCTCATCCTTTCCGGTAATCATTATTCTTGTTTTTACATTATAGTTTCATTTTCTTTTAGTGTTTCCTTTATCATGTTTACCATTCTTAGTTTTATAATCTTAGTTTCCCTTTCATTGTTAATCATGCATAAGTAATCTTTGTTCTAGGGGAAGGGTTAACATGTCTAATTAATTTATAAGTATAAATTGATTCCGGGTAGAATTGTTTTAGTTGTCTCTATTTCTTGTTTGATTCTCATGATAAAATTTGATTTAAGGCCTTAATCAATTGTTTATACTTGTCAATTTCCGTCTCAAGGGCGAGAGTCGAGATGAAAATTAAAGGACTGGCAAGAATAGTTTAATGACCTAGCAAGGCTGAAAAGACGTTAGGACCCGTTAAAAAGTCGGTATGAATCCGAAAGGAATATACCATTTAAAGACTTGGACAACTATGATTTTTCTAAACCCGTAATCAACTTTGCTTTTAAATTGATTAGCATTTGAACCCCGATCCCTAGATCCTTTTCTTTATTGTATTGTTATCATTTTTATTATAGCATTTATTAATTAGTGACAAACATTTGCCAATCGTACAAGATAGAGTTCTAACCATAACTATTCACAAGTATCTCCCGTCTCCATGTGATCGACCCCTTACTTCCCTAATTACATTAATTTGTTGTTTGCCTAGTTTGGGTTATTTATCTTTGATTAGGGTATGCGACAACCCTGTCACTCACCATGCAAGCCGCTCGTGTTAAGACATGCTTTGATCGTCTTGACACCATTGAGTAGTGTACCTGACCCGGTTATGTCCACCCTACCAAACCTCGTCCTCCACATATGCCTCTGTTTTTATCATCTTGGTATGTTTAAACTTGAACTACTTTTCTTGATTGTCATTCGACCCATTTTGGCATAACTCTATTCGGCCCATTGGCACTTAACTATCCTTTTTTTGGTTTATAGTTTGATAAACATTTTTTGCTTGATTTTTCTTTTTATGGATCGTTTCATATTGCGTATTTGCATATCTATTTCTTGCCTCGGATTATATTATTCTAGTAATTTTATGTCCTTGTTCTAGTCTTCTCAATTATGACAAGAGGGGAAATGATATGATTTGAGTCTTTGCTTAAGCATGCTCCATGTCAAGACCCGTTATCTCTTAAAGTCTTTCAAGTTATAACTTTAGCTAGTTTGTTATGTTCTTGCGATCAATGTTACTTTAACATTGGTAGTATTATGTTGAGGGGGAACTAAACTTAGTCACAAATCATAAGAGACTTGTCATCATCAAAATTGGGGAATTTGTTGGACCTATGATATAGTTTTGATAATGACAAGTATATATTTGACAATTTGGTTAATTGACAACTAATAATTTAATTGTTATATCATATGCATGTAATTGTGTGCTTAAGCCTTATTATAACTAACAATAATTACAAGTAAAGATATCAAAGTTAAACTTGAGAAGATTCAACTTTGAAGATTTCATTGAGACAAAGTTATATGAGCTTGTGGTATAACTTTGAGAACTTATATGCAAAGCTATAGCTATTTTAGTTATAACATTGAAGAAACAATTCAAGGAAGATCTACATCAAAAAACCACAAGACTCAAGATGGAGGGTCTTTGTGATCAAGATGAAGAGATGATCTGTAGACTAAAGATCTTTGTGAAGATTAAGTAGTATAGGTCGTCATCTGGTAACTATTCCATTAGAGTGATTTTTGAGAAGTAAAGTTATAGTTATTTCACTTATAACTCTACATACTAAGTTCAAATTATAGCTATTTCACCTATAACTTTGAATGACGAAATTGATGCATGATTTTAGAAACTAATCTTTTAAATGTTTTTAAAAAAAAAAAAAAGAGAAACAATATTTTATATTTATCAAAAGTTTTAAATAGATAATGTTTTTATGATATTCTATTGGTTAGTAATACAACTTATGAGTTGTCATGCTACCCAGGATTTCTAATACATTTTATCTCTTTTTCTTGTTGACCTAATAATCCCACCTAATGGTTGTGCCACCTAGGGTTTCGATATACCTAGGGTTTGTGCCTCCTAGGGTTGCGTGCATATGGACAACAGCCTAGGGTTGCGTGAAGAAGAGGAAACCGGCCTCTTTGGCACGTTTTACTCTTTGGATCAAACTAGGGTTTTACAACATACTATCACAACAATATTTTGAGATAAAAGATAAATATCTTTTTTTAAAGAAAAAGGTAGGGTTTAGAATTTACCTCTCCTATGATTCTACCATAAATACTCCATTGTTCTCAAACATTCAATAAGACTTTTATGCACTTTTGAGAGAATTTTACAAATTGATTTTAAACAAACTTTGAGCAAAATATTTATTATTTTTATTGTTTGTTTCGAAAAAAGTCAAGCATCAAACTTTGTCAATCACTCGAGTAAAATACGTTATTGGATAATAGTACATCACATAATCTTACTTATTCTTTAACGAGAATTTGTGTGAGTTATATTGTACTTTCTTATTAACGTAAGATAGTATAGATTATTTAGCAATATTCAATCTGAGTTATAATCATAGTTGATTATACGAGTGGGTTGATAATTTTTGTAATCCGTAGAGAGGTATTAAGAATTATTAATCGAGAAAAGTGGACGTAGGTTTCGATTTGTGAAATTGAACCACTTTAAAAATATTTTGTTTCCTTTATTTCGTTACTCACATAATTCATTGATTAATTAATTAGTTGATTTTACTTAATAAAATCAAGTAATTAATTATACATCATATAAATCTAAAAAGAGGGGCTAGTTATTACTTCTCAATTCACCCCCCCCCCCCTCTTTCGTATTCGATCAATAGACTCTACAGTTATCATGATTGCTTGACTTGTATCTAAAAAGTGAGTATTGTATTAACTAGTGATAATGGGGGATTATGGGATGATTAGGGGTTGATTACATGTCTAATCTATCTTAACCTTATATGTTAGGTTTTTTTTCAACTGTTGCAATTTTAGTGTTTGATGAAATATGTGAACCACTATTTCCATGTTTTAGTACTATTTAGGCCCTCCTATAAGATCGAGAGCCTTAGGAGGGCAGGAACTTGCATTATGTTGTTGGGAAGGGTAGGTTAACGTGAGAGCTAGCCTACCCGACTTAGGTAGGGGTAAGATCGAGTGCCTCGTCCCATAGTCCGACTTGACCCATCAACTAGTCTAAGATATTATCATGTACCCTCTAGTCTAACCCATATGAACCCATGACCCCTAATTTTCCTTTTTCTTGATTTCAATATAATTGCTTGTTGCTTTGTTTGCTTACGATTTATTGTTTTAAAATTGGTTTAGCATTCACTCTTTCTTAAATCCAAATTATGACACCCTTACATTTGAAACTCAGCTAAACTCTTCTATTGCATTCCTTACCGTCTTTGTGGACCGACTTCGACAAACCAACTTTGCTAGGTCTTGTATATAAATTTTTTTTTGCGAAAAACAACAACATAAAAATGACGCCGTTATCGAGGACGGTGCGTTGTGTATGAGTTTCTTCTGTTTATTTTAGTTGCGCTCTTTATTGTGTTTGTTTTCAATGTCTCTTCTTCTAACACATCTTGGAAAATGACAAAAAGACTATTATGGCACTATTCAATTCTAGTATCCAAAAGTTTATTTATGTGAAGTATGGGGAGTACGAGCCTTTTGAGCATGAGACATCTCTATATACCCATGAGCTTCCCTTTTACTTGTAGACCTCTTGAGAGGATGGAGTGATAAAGGATGAAAGTGATGATGATGAGGAGTATGTGCTTGACTTTGAGGAAAGTGTTTGGACCCATTATTTCTCATTCCTTATGTGACTATAAGTCTATCCTTCCTTCACTTTAATGATAATGAGGTAATAGAGAGTGAGGTGGTAAACACTTTGAGTGAGACTCTCCCTTTGAGGATTACCAGTTGAGGGAAGAGGACCATGGTGGGTTTTTACTTGAGTCTTATGGTGAGAATACTTATGATAAATGACCTCTTTGGGATGAGAATATTGAGCAATCTTGGGAGGCCCAATTGGATGCTATTGAAGCCGCCTTGAATGGTAGTGGAGGTAGCTATCTTGAGGGTTGTGAGTTTGACTACTTAAAGAGTGAGATAAGAGAGATAGAGGCCTCGTTAGTGGATGAACTGGTCAAAAGTGAAAAAGTAAGAGATTTTGAGGATGAATTTGATGTCACCTTCAATATTGTGGGCTTAACCCTTTCTTCTCCCGTTTCTTACTGTGATACACGGATTCGCGACCACATGCCAGGCTGTGGTGTGAGGAACCACGGTCGGGCACGCTCGAAAAGGGACAAACGTGGAAATACGCATTTGTGGAGTCGCCACCAACTTTTGTGGGAAGTTGGAACCAATCGAATACCTTATGCCATGTCAAGAGATAAAGTAATGACATGAATACTAAGAACTCGTTACCCTTAGCATTCTATGTCTAGAATGACTCTCGTGGATGCCAATGAACACAGATGTTCACAGATATCTGGAGTAAGGGGTGAGGGTACGTATTAGGAAGTTCTTTAATAGAACACCTAATCCCGCCCTCCTTGATAACGACCTCTACTAATGATTAGGGAAACGCTTCTGTACTTGATATGTTGTCGGTTATATGCATGCTATGCAACATCCACGTTTTAACCATAGCATGTGAGCTTAGACTATGTCTGTAACACCCGGAAATGTACCCTATTTTTCTAGCAGAAATATTTTACGAAATCTTTTCAGTAAATTTAAGTTTTAAATTAGAATTTTAAGTTCCGAGTCGAATTTAGAATTTCCGAGTTCGTATTTGGAATTTCTGCGAGATTCCATGAAAATCCCGTCTTAAGTCGAGTTTGACTTTTCTTGACTTTTGAGTTGGGTTTGACTTTCTTGACTTTGAAACCGTCTTTGACTTTGTCCTTCATAACTCACACAACTCCCTCCTTAACCTAAATTTCATTCAACTCATAATCAAACACAACTTTTCTTCCTCTTTAAGAAACTTTTCCTCTTTGAATATCGATCTTGGAATTGTCGTAACTTCTTCGTTCTTTGATAGAATTTACGTAAGTTCGTCTTATTATTCTTCCCTAACCTTCCTCTATCCGTATTGATATTAAAATTATCGTCTTTCTCGCTTTTCAAGCTTTCCGTCATTCTCAAGATGAACATTATTCATCTTTTTACGATCTATTTGTAGGTGGTGACCTTCAAGATCCCGACAAAGACTATTTCCTTATAGAAGAGGAGCTTGACGATTAGTAGAGACGCATAAAGGTAACGGTGAAGGGTTACTCGGTATCACTTACGTGTTTTACATGTTTATATGCTAGAAATCGTATTTAGAATACGATTAGGAAGATTAGAAATCATGCTATGATTAATGGATGATGTTATATGATGAATATTGATGATGTATAATGATTGTTGATGATTATTTGAAGTATATATGAGAATTGGATTGATTTGGTTAAGTGAGCAAAGCTCACGGGTGAAGAGGTGCTCCCAGCCGGTCGACCGGCCGCCGGTCTGACCACCGGCTGGGAACACATCAGTAACTCATTTGGAAACTTGGATTTTGCATGAAGAGGTGCTCCAGGCCGGCCCACTGGCCACCGGTCCATCCACCGACCTGGAACACATCAGTAAGGGAAGTTTTGATTTTGGTGTAGTGCTCTGTGCCGGTCGACCGGCCGCCGGTCCACCGACCGGCCCAGACCCCATTTCTCTGTTTTTGGTTTTTGCCTTGTGTTCTGAGCCGGCCCACCGGCCACCGGTCCCCTGCCCGGCCTGGAACACGGCTGTGTTGTTTTTCTTTAACTTATAAAACTCGTAATTTATAATAGTTTGCATGATCCGTTTACCGTATAATTTTACGTAATGTCTTATAATATTCATGTTTTGGATATATGATATCTCTTTCGCATGTATCACATGTTTTGTGACGGTTTTTGGTATGTTCCCACTTTTGAGTCGGTTTTTACAAATGATACGGTTTGAGCACTATTTTGTCTTGTGCTTTGTACTCTCATTCCCTTGGCTATCTTCCCGTTCGTAAGGCTGGAATGTCGGAACGGAGAGGTATCCTACTGCTTAAATGCATGTGTTAGTGGGCATATGACCACGTTGTTGGGAGTTGAACGCTATGCGTTGATCGACCCGGCCGTCAAATGTTGTATACTTGCGAGGTGGTGTTATTTGCATGTAGCGTACCGCATGTTATGAGGCTTGAGAGCTCGTTTTACGCCTCTTTCGTGAATTGATCTACCGAATTTGGGGTACTCGGCATATATATTGTAAGATCGAGTCTTGGATGCGAAACGTCATCGCAAGTCGAATCGGAACACGTTTATTCCGAGATCCTGGCCAGGTTTAGACTAGGACCTTATTATTATCGTCGTGCTACCAGGAGGAAAATAGTCTACATATACGAAATGTCATCGTGTATGAGTTCAGGAAAATGTCATCCCGTGGATGCCTGTTAATCATACTTGTCATGTACACGATGCTAGTGCGTTTCATTTACCGTGAGAGATGTCGTCTTGTGTCGTTCTTGAATGCGTGATTTCATGATATTGTTCATGGTCATTGCATGATTGGACACCGTCAATGTCTTGGTTCGTGAATGGATGATAATATGTTGGATTCTTTGTGATCATCACATGACTTGACTTGGTTTGTCTGTCGAGTCTCAAATCTTATCAATCGTATACCGCTAACGGTGAGATGCAAGCCCTAGTGAGCGTATTCGGTTGCCTAAGAGTGTCTTTCCCGAGTCTTTGAATAGCATGATGGTTTGGATTTGATTTCCCTATGAGCTTATCATTATACCTCGTATTGCCTATCTATTCTTATCGCAACTCACATGTATATCTATATATGCATGACTTTACTTTCGTATTTCCTTATATGTACGTTTGATGTGATATGGCTGGGAGAACCCGGAGTTACTCCCCACTGACTGTGGCATTCATGTTTTTCATGGATGAACAGGTTGCTTGCTTGGATGACTTTTTGGATACGATATTTTGGGGTTCGGGTGTGAGCTAGCGGGCGTTGTCCCTGGAAGTTCACCTCTAGACGATAATAGCTAGTTTTGGATAAACACTTGTTCTTTGTTAACATTTTAAGAGGCCTCGTCTCTTTGTTGTATATTTCCGTATTTAGTTTGTAACATTTTGACACACCTCGTGTTATATATATCTTGCATGTTTAAAGGTTTTTAAAATACCGTATTTCCGCATATCTTTTCACATGCTTGTATGTTTTATCTTTCCGCATTCGCGAGGGATGTCATAGTTGGTATCAGAGCCTTGATCGCTCCCGACGCACACACGTGAACCCTAACTTAAACTATTTGACCTTGAAATAATAAATGAGAGAGTTGGGTAGAAGTTAAGGACTTTACTTGGTAGTCTATTTGTTTATGCTAATTGATAGGAGTAACTTAATTTGTTTTGTTTCTTATGAAGATGGTTAGGCCAAGAGTAGCTGAGAATGTTATGATGGAGGCTCTTGCTCAAGTGCTGAAAAATCAGCAAGATGCCGCTTTAGCTAATGCTAACCAAGTTCACCCTAGACGGGAGGACAATCAACAAGGTGGTTATGCATGGGTGGTGGGTCAAATTGCAAGGAGTAAGATCGTGCCGTATGGTGGAGAGCCGGATCCTACGGAGCTATCCGACTGGTTCCGTCAGATGGAAAAGCAGTTTGATCTTTACCAAGTCCGAGAAGAGGACAAGGTGAGGATTGCAAAGGACGTTCTGGTGAGGGAAGCCGACAACTGGTGGGCTATCACAAGTGCCACTGCCGTGCTTGAAGAGGACTTTAATTGGGCTTTCTTTAAAGCTCTTGTGGAGGGTAGGTTTTACCCTAAAGAGCTTAAACAGCAAAGGCTTAAAGAGTTCATTGATTTTAAACAAGGCAACCTATCCGCTCAAGAGTTTACTACGCAGTTTAATAAGCTCGCTCATTTTGCGCCGAGGCTTATCCGTGATGATGAAGACCGTGCATTCTATTACCGAAACAAGTTAAATGCCGTCCTCCAAAGTAAAGTGAGAAGGGGTACCGCGTCCTTTGGAGATCTCTACGATGATGCTTTGTGGGCTGAAAATTCAATGAAGGCTATAAGGGATGAAGCTTTAATGAATAATCCCTCTCCTTCTTATGCTCCTAGGCCGAATGCTTTTGGGAAGAGGCCGTTTATTCCGTCTTCTTCTAATTCCTATGCTAACAAGAAGGAGGTTTAATCCTTCTTCCAATGCCTATTCAAGGAATCCTGCTCCTTTTATTCCTAGAGCTACTTCAAATGTGGCTCATAGGCCTTATGCTCCTCAAGCTCAAACTCAAGGTCGTCAATGTAATCGTTGTAGACAACCACACCACCCCGGTGTGTCATGTTCCAACCGACCTTACATTTGCTACTTCTGTCAAAAGGGTGGTCATCGTTACGAGGATTGCCCCGACCGAAAGTTGCCTCCTCCTCCTAAGCCTAAGGGTTCAATCTTTGTCATGAGTCGTGCCGAAGACGACGCTCATCCTGAGATCATTACTGGTATGTTCTCAATCTTAGAGCAACCGTGTCTTATTTTATTTGATACCGGTGCTTCAATGTCTTTTGTGTCATCAACATATGCTAATAAATTATCAATCAAACCGACATCTAGTGAGGATACTCCCATATCCTTACCTTCCGGAGATATTATCTCTT
The DNA here is from genome assembly GCA_022085475.1 of Heliosperma pusillum. Lineage (NCBI taxonomy): Eukaryota > Viridiplantae > Streptophyta > Magnoliopsida > Caryophyllales > Caryophyllaceae > Heliosperma > Heliosperma pusillum. The sequence goes on from JAIUZE010072846.1 coordinate 9,829, forward strand.
GTTCAACTCTTTATCCAAATGTACCTATATCTATTTCGGGTTCTATCTTTCCCGCGAATCTCCTTAAGTTTCCTCTAGGAGAGTTTGATATTATATTAGGTATAGATTGGTTAGCTATGTATCATGCTAGGTTCGAGTGTCGTGATCAAAAGATTTTCTTAAAGAGTCCTTTAGGTGTTAGAATAACCTATAAGGGATCTCATCCCCGTAAAGGTGTGTCTTTAATTTCCGCTTTGAAGTTGGTAAGTATGGTTAGAAAAGGTCGTCAAGCATTCTTGTGTGTTGTGACTTCTTCAAATACCTCTTTGCCAAGTATTGAAGATGTGCCTATTGTCCGAGAGTTCATTGATGTATTTCCTGAAGATTTGCCCGGGATTCCTCCCGAGCGTGATGTTGAATTCTCCATTGATCTTGTACCTGGTTCTGGTCCAATTGCCAAAGCTCCTTATCGTATGGCTCCGTCCGAATTGAAAGAATTAAGGAAACAGTTGGATGATATGATTGAAAAGGGTTTTATTCGACCAAGTGCCTCGCCTTGGGTGCTCCTGTTCTTTTTGTGAAGAAGAAGGATGGTTCTATGAGATTGTGTATCGATTATCGTGAATTGAATCGGATTACAATCAAGAATAGGTATCCTTTACCGAGAATTGAAGATTTGTTTGATCAATTAAAGGGTGCTTCTACTTTTTTGAAGATTGATTTGAGATCGGGTTATCATCAAATTCCGGTTAGAGATGTTGATATTCCGAAGACCGCTTTTAGTACGAGGTATGGCCATTATGAGTTCAAGGTAATGCCATTTGGATTGACGAATGCTCCTGCTATCTTTATGGATCAAATGAACCGCACATTTAGTGAATATCTTGACAAGTGTGTGGTGGTATTCATTGATGATATTCTTATTTTCTCCAAGTCCGAAGATGAGCATGCTATTCATTTGAGGATTATTTTGGGTGTTCTACGTCGTCAAAAGTGGTATGCTAAGTTCTCTAAATGTGAATTTTGGTTACCTAAAGTGTCCTTTCTTGGGCATGTGATTTCAAAAGAAGGTGTAATGGTGGATCCTTCGAAGATTGAGGCCGTTGTTGATTGGAAGAGTCCGACTGATATTAGAGAGATTCAAAGTTTCCTTGGTTTAGCTGGTTATTATCGAAGATTTGTCAAGGATTTCTCTAAGCTTGCTAGGCCTATGACTCAGTTGTTGAAGAAGGAAACCAAATTCCTATGGAATGAAGCTTGTGAAAATGCGTTTCAAGAATTAAAGACGAGGTTAACTACCGCTCCGGTGTTGACTTTGCCTGAAGATCGTGTAGACTTTGATGTCTATTGTGATGCTTTTAAAATGGGATTAGGTTGTGTTCTTATGGAAAATAGGAAGGTGGTGGCTTATGCTTCAAGGCAATTGAGAGTTCATGAAGTTAACTATCCTACTCATGATCTAGAATTGGCCGCCGTTGTTCATGCTTTGAAAGTATGGAGACATTATTTAATTTGGAGTTCATTGTCGTATCTTCACCGATCACAAGAGTTTGAAATACATATTTACTCAAAAAGAGTTGAATATGAGGCAAAGAAGATGGTTGGAATTGGTGAACGATTATGATTTTGAGTTATTGTATCATGAAGGGAAGGCGAATGTTGTTGCCGATGCTCTTAGTAGGAAAAGCTTCTCATGCTTTGAATGCTTTGCATGTTTTACCTGTTGATCTTTGTGCCGAGTTTCGAAGATTGAGTTTGGAGTTTGTAGAGCGTGGATTTGTTCATATTGGTGCTATGATTGCCGAGCCGGTGTTTCTCCGTGAAATCCGTGAAAGTCAAGTTGATGATCTTACTACAAGTCTATCCAAGCCAAGATTCTTGAAGGTAAAGGTAAAGATTTCAAGTTTGATAATGAAGGTGTTCTTCGTTTCCATGGTCGTTTATTTGTTCCTAATGCTCTTAATTTGAGGAAGCGAGTTCTTGATGAAGCTCATCTTTCCCCTTATTCTATTCACCCCGGTGGTGATAAGATGTACAAAGATTTGAAGCTACAATTTTGGTGGCCAAACTTGAAGGGTGATGTTGTTTCTTATGTTGGAAGATGTTTGACTTGCCAACAAGTGAAGATTGAACACAAGAGACCCGGTGGATTGCTACAACCGTTGGATATTCCGCTATGGAAGTGGGAATCAATTTCTATGGATTTTGTTATGGCTTTGCCGAAGACCGTTGGAGGTAAAGATGTCGTTTGGGTTGTTGTTGATCGATTGACCAAGTGTGCTAGATTTAATCCGATCAAAGAAACTTGGAATTTGGATCGTTTATCAAAAGCCTATGTGGATGAAATTGTTAGATACCATGGTGTTCCTATGGAGATTGTATCCGACCGAGATCCGAGATTCTGTTCGAGATTTTGGAAGGCTTTGCAAGAGGCCATGGGTAGTAAGTTGTTGATGAGTACTGCTTTTCATGCCGCTACGGATGGTCAGACTGAGAGGACTATTCAGACTTTAGAAGACTTGCTTATGGCTTGTGCTCTTGACTTCCAGTCTAGTTGGGAAAAGAGTCTACCGTTGGTGGAGTTTTCTTACAACAATAGCTATCATGCATCTATCAAGATGGCTCCATATGAAGCTCTTTATGGAAGGAAGTGTCGGAGTCCTATATGTTGGAATCAATTGAGTGACAATCGTGATTTAGGCCCCGATATTCTTGTTGAAACCATTGATAATGTGAAGGTCATTCGTGATAGAATGAAAGCCGCTCAAGACCGTCAAAAGTCTTATGCCGATATCCGAAGAAGGCCTTTAGAGTTTGAAGTTGGTGATAAAGTGTTCTTGAAGGTGTCTCCTATGAAGGGTGTTAAACGGTTTGGTGTTAAGGGTAAATTGAGCCCGAAATACATTAGACCCTTTGATATTGTGAAAAGGATTGGTGCCGTTGCTTATAAGTTGGATTTGCCGCCGAATTTTGGCTAAGGTTCATGATGTTTTTCATGTTTCTCAATTGAGAAAGTATGTTAGTGATCCAAGCCATGTCTTTCAAGTTGAATTGCTCGAGCTTGAACCGAATTTATCCTTTGAAGAGAAGCCGATCCGTATCCTAGATCGTAAGGATAGGAAGTTGAGAAGTAAAGTAGTTCCGTTGGTGAAAATATTATGGAGAAGTGCTAATGTCGAAGAAGAGACTGGGGAAACCGAAGCTTCTATGCGTAGTAAATATCCGAGTCTATTCGAGTAAGGTAATTTTTATTTTCCTCAAGTTTCGAGGGCGAAACTTTTTAAAAGGTGGGGTGATTGTAACACCCGGAAATGTACCCTATTTTTCTAGCAGAAATATTTTACGAAATCTTTTCAGTAAATTTAAGTTTTAAATTAGAATTTTAAGTTCCGAGTCGAATTTAGAATTTTCGAGTTCGTATATGGAATTTCTGCGAGATTCCATGAAAATCCCGTCTTAAGTCAAGTTTGACTTTTCTTGACTTTTGAGTCGGGTTTGACTTTCTTGACTTTGAAACCGTCTTTGACTTTTTCCTACACAACTCACTCTACTCCCTCCCTTAACCTAATTTTTCATTCATCACAAAATCAAACACAAAACCCTTTCTTCTACCTTAAGAAACTTTCCCTCTTTGATATCGATCTTAGAATTGTCGTAACTTCTTCGTTCTTTGATAGAATTTACGTAAGTTCGTCTTATTCTTCTTCCCTAACCTTCCTCTATCCGTATTGATATTAAAAGTATCGTCTTTCTCGCTTTTCAAGCTTTCCGTCTTTCTCAAGATGAACTTTATTCATCTTTTTACGCTCTATTTGTAGGTGGTGACCTCCAAGATCCCGACAAAGACTATTTCCTTATAGAAGAGGAGCTTGACGATTAGTAGAGACGCATAAAGGTAACGGTGAAGGGTTACTCGGTATCACTTACGTGTTTTACATGTTTATATGCTAGAAATCGTATTTAGAATACGATTAGAGGGATTAGGATTCATGCTATGATTAATGAATGATGTTATATGATGAATATTGATGATGTATAATGATTGTTGATGATTATTTGAAGTATATATGGGAATTGGATTGATTTGGTTAAGTGAGCAAAGCTCACGGGTGAAGAGGTGCTCCCAGCCGGTCGACCGGCCGCCGGTCTGACCACCGGCTGGGAACACATCAGTAACTTATTTGGAAACTTGGATTTTGCATGAAGAGGTGCTCCAGGCCGGCCCACCGGCCACCGGTCCCCCCACCGGCCTGGAACACATCAGTAAGGGAAGTTTTTATTTTGGTGTAGTGCTCTGTGCCGGTCGACCGGCCGCCGGTCCACCGACCGGCCCAGACCCCATTTCTCTGTTTTTGGGTTTTGCCTTGTGTTCTGAGCCGGTCCACCGGCCACCGGTCCCCTGCCCGGCCTGGAACACGGCTGTGTTGTTTTTCTTTAACTTATAAAACTCGTAATTTATAATAGTTCGCATGATCCGTTTGCCGTATAATTTTACGTAATGTCTTATAATATTCATGTTTTGGGTATATGATATCTTTTTCACATGTATCACATGTTTTGTGACGGTTTTCGATATGTTCCCACTTTGAGTCGGTTTTTACAAAGGAGTCGGTTTGAGCACTATTTTGTCTTGTGCTTTGTATTCTCATTCCCTTGGCTACCTTTCCGTTCGTAAGGCTGGAATGTCGGAACGGAGAGGTATCCTACTGCTTAAATGCATGTGTTAGTGGGCATATGACGACGTTGTTTGGAGTTGAACGCTATGCGTTGATCGACCCGGCCGTCAAATGTTGTGTACTTGCGAGGTGGTGTTATTTGCATGTAGCGTACCGCTTGTTATGAGACTTGTGCTCTTTTCCGCCTCTTTCGTGAATTGATCTACCGAATTTGGGGTACTCGGCGTCATGTGTAAGACCGAGTCTTGGATGCGAAACGTTTATCGCATGTCGAATCGGAACACGTTTATTCCGAGATCCTGGCCAGGTTTAGACTAGGACCTTATTATTATCGT
>JAIUZE010072851.1:0-14410 GCA_022085475.1 Heliosperma pusillum
CTACTCAAATCGTCCGTGAAAGTGATAAAATCTCTATAGCCATCTCTAGCGTTGATTGACATAGGTCCACACACATCAGTATGTATGAGTCCTAATAGGTCAGCAGCGCGCATTCCAACACCTTTGAAGGAAATTCGAGTCATTTTGCCTATGAGACATGATTCACACGTGCCAAAAGATTCATAGTCAAATGGGGAGATAGTCCCATTATCAATGAGCTTTTTCACGCGTTTTTCATTTATGTGTCCCATAAGGCAATGCCATAGATAGGTTTGATCTTTGTCACCAACCTTTGCTTTCTTACTACTCACATGCATTATATCTGTGGTTTGATCTAAAACATAAATCCCATTCATGGAAACTGCTTTACCATAAATCATTTCGTTAAAAGAGAAAATACAGCTATTATCCTTTATTACAACTGAAAAACCGTCCTTATCGAGTACGGAAACAGAAATAATGTTTTTAGATAAACTGGGTACATAGTAACAGTTATTTAAAAATAACTCAAATCCACTCGGGGAGTGGATACATTATGTTCCCACTGAAACGGCAGCTACTTTGGCTCCATTACCCCACTCGCAGGCAACAGACCCCTTGCGAGAGTTGTGAGTTTCTTGGCCCTGCAAATGATACACAGATGAGAACGACAACCAGTATCTAAATACCCATGTTTCGAAACTTTGCATAGTTAATTCAATGATATGAATAAAAGAAGAAGACATACCAACAGGAGAGACGCGGCCTGCTTTTATGTCCTCACGGTACACGGGGCAGTTCCTCCTCCAATGCCCAAGCTTGGCAATGGTGGCACTCCATGTATTCTTTGCTCTTTGTCTTGCCTTGTGAGCTACTGCTAGTCTCACCAGGCCCACTCTTGCCTTGCCCTGGCCTTTTGAATTTTGGCTTCCCTACAGTTAGGTTGGCCTGAGCCTTGCCCTTACCTTTGCCCTTGTTGGCAATCATGAGAACGTCCTATTTCAGACTCCCACTCAATTTCAGATCACTCTCTGTCTGTACGAGGAGTGAGTGGAGCTGATGAAGACTCTTCTTCATATCATTCATATAGTAATTTGCCCTGAAAAGGGCAAAACCATCATGAAGTGAATGGAGAACGCGGTCAATGACGATCTTCTCATCGATTTTGCAACCAATTGCCTCCAGTTTCTCGACATTCTCAATCATATCAAGAATGTGTGGGCTAACCGCTTGGCCCTTCTGGAGTTTCGCCTCAAAGAAGCGACAGGTATGCTCATAGCTAACGATCCTCGGAGCTTTCGAGAACTCGTTAGAGAGCGTGGTGAAAATCTTATTCGCACCATGGGCAATGAATCTCCTTTGCAAATTTGATTCCATTGAAAAGATGAGTACGTTCTTTATCGCACCCGCCTCCATCATGAAATCACTATAAGCAAGTGATTCATTGGCTCCTACATTGGGGCCTGGGTTGGGCGGTAGTGGCTCAGTCAAGTACTTGAGCTTACCGTCAGCAATGGCAGCATTCCGTAATGCCGCCTCCCAGTCCACAAAGTTGGACCCGTTATTCTTCAGTCGCGTTGACTGATTCATAGTGTCCATGAAAAGCTTAAGCCAGGACTCACGTCCGAGCGTGGCACTTGGCATTGGGTCATCAGTATGGCCAGCCATTTTGTTATTTAGCAGTTATATCTGTATATAACGAATTCAAAAACTGTGAAAAAGAAAATAAATATGATAAGTATTCATCGTTTTTAATTTTGAGTCTAATGAAAAACTGTTTAATGCTATGACTCGTGCATTTATACAATTGACCTCCCTCAAGAATTATATAAATGATCCCAAGACTCAATTTCTGTAAATTGATAAGCCAACCTCTTAGCTAATTCTACTTTTAAAATTCCTGATCGATAAATTTCTTTAAATTATTCTATCTTTAGTCCATCATAATCACGAGATATTACTCGTACTATAATGTCGAGATAAAAATAGGTCAACACTCACTACTTACCCAACGTAGAAGGGGTCATATTATGACTTCCGACGAAGAAGGGGTTCATAGTAGTTTTCCCTATAAAGACTAGTCTCAATTTTAGTTATAGGGGAAGGTCCCATCATCTTAACTTTAATTCATTTTAAGTGAACGAATGTCTAGCAACTCGAGAATGATTTAAACTAAGGTGATGGCCCTAAAAGCGAGTGACATCTGTATGTCCATGATTAAAATATTCAAACTATATGAATCATTTTTCATGCATTTTAGGTGGTTTGGTTTAGGCGGAATATGATGCAATTATCTATCATGTGAAAGAGAACGAAAGCGAGAAAATACGTAAACTATTACAACGGTCCTAGTGTGGCCTATCTACCAAAATGAACAGTAAATACAAGTTTGGAATCCATCCTTATGGACCCGAGAAGCTTGACTTGATGTTCCATCTTGGTCCATGTAGCGGGAGTGAGCATCCGATCTCCGTCTCTAGTCTTCTTAAAATTACATTTCAAAAATTACAAAAGTAAACCTATTTACATTCTAATTCCCAAAACATAATTAAAAGAAAAAAAAAGATACGAGATCTCAAAAATACATCCAAACCATGTTTCCATCATTACGAAAACATGATTAACTAAGGCCACACTAGGTATTACATTTTAAACCAATTGCAAAAATACGTAAATAAAATCATTCATTCATTCAAACAACATAAATAAAATGCATCAACTAAATAAATTATTCATTCAAGACATAATTCCGTAATTATGTAGAGTAATTTATCCAAACCACCTTTTAAACTGATTAAATTATGTGATTATTCCGTAATAAGTCACAAAATTCGTATCAAACAAATCCAACTTTAACATTATTTTAAACCGCTTTAAAATAAATAGGTATCATATAATTGTGAACCGATTCACAACAAACGAAAAAAAAAAATTATATTTTTTTTTTTCGGTACGGGTACTGTTCAAAGCCAGGAAAAAAAAATTGTTTTTTTTTTTGAAAGCAGCAGCAGCAGCAAAAAAACAGCAGCAGTAGCAAAAAAAACAGCAGCAGCAGCAGCAAAAAAACAGCAGCAAAAATTTTTTTTTTTTCGTTCGTTTTTTTTTTTCGGTTCAATAAACACAAAAAAAAAACTTTGATGAATAGAAATCGTTTATGGTTGCTATTAGAACAAGATTAGCATATTAATTAATGAAACAAGATCAATCGTATATGCTAAAAACTATATAGCAAAAACAAATTTTTAATCTCATCAACAAAACGAATCCATTTACGTTTTAATTTAATCTTTATTAAATCAAACATCTACAAATTTTTCATATGATTATTCTAACCGATTAAAATACCAATATGAAAAATCAAATGGAACAAGAACAACCAAAATCGAAGGCGGAAAAATTGAAACCACACGGCACAAAAAAAACAGTCCGTGAAAAAAAAAATTCCGACGCAAAACAAGATGCAAAATCCATAATATGAAATTCATAAAATATAATTTTGTAGCCTTATGCTCTGATACCACTTGTGGGAAAATATCCGTATATTTCACCTCTAAATTTCAGGATTATAACAAAATTATAAGATACGAAATAACGAGTCATATATGAAAATAACAATATGAATAAGAGATAAAAATCAACCTTTAGTCCTTGCAAATTGGCTTAAGAACAATATCAAAAGTATGATATCTCCTACTAGTTGCACCCAAGATGCTCCTTGATATGCCTTAATCGTGCTAGAACGATTATCCAAAATTACCGCTAATTTTATGTGAGGTTTGATGATAGATCTAGAGAGAAAAATCACCCTAGCTTTGATATTTGTGCCGTCACACACCCCTCCAAACCCTAGGTATTTTTTTTTTCTTTTTATTCTCTCTTAATCATACTAGCTAGGTTTTCCTAAAATTAGAAATTGCAATTAGGATACTATCCCAACCCATTTGGACCGAGTAGATATATCCATTTATTGCTTCATATTTTTCGGTCACACCTAGTAAATAACATCCATTGTATTATTATAATTATCGTCACTAATATCGTCATCTTATTAATAAGTCCACTCAACCTTTTGCAGTCGATTTATTAATACATGTCTGACAACATTTACAATAATTATTACGAGTAATACATTTCCTTAATTAAATATAACGGTTTATATTTAATCACGAACTAACTGATTAGTTCGTTTAAGCTAACATTATTTACATTAATTAAATATAACAGTTTATATTCAATTTACGAATTAACAGTTTAATCCGTCTATCATAATCATTTTTGACTAACCTTTTAGTCAAATACATCGACTAACCTTTTAGTCGCATAAGGCATCAATATGACTATATTATTTATATAATCACATCTCTCAGACACATCCTATAGGTGTGACTTATAGGGACTAGTTGATCACCGCCATAATAAAATGACAATAACGTCAAACTTCTAGCGAGCCAACCGTTATTGATAAACGTTAATCAACTGATTATTATACAAAGTATACCCTGTGAACCTACAGAGATTTATTTATGTTAATGCACTAACTGTGGAGGACACTGGCTCCAACAGTGGTGAACTATAACAAGACTCGTTGTGGTGACATGGCGGTTTGTACCGTGGAGTCGACCCCTCGATGATGGTGTTATAGAAGACTAACCCGTGACGGAAGAGAATTGTAGTTGATGATATTATAACCTCGCACATATATGACTAAGGTTTTAGCTGGAAGTACTATAACTTTACTGGAGTTAAGTGAAGGTTATAGTTGATGATGTTATACCCTGATATGCTTAACTAAGGTAATAATTGGAGTTACTATAACTTCAAAAGGGTTAAGTGAAGATTATAGTTGATGATACTTGACGAGCATAATTTCACGTGTCGTTAAATCCGCTAATTAGCTACGGTCAAATAACAATTTATATCTCCTAAACAAACACAAACTATCTTAAATAAAGGTAGTAAATGATTAGAATAGGGTCGAACCCAAGAGAAGGCGGGATTAACTAAATTAACTAATCTAGACTCTTGCTAAAAACAAATTAACAAAACAAATTACTAAATAATTACTCTAATCATTAATTAAGACGCTAATTAATACACAAACTTAAATTAATTACAAACTATGATATTAACAATGAGAAAAACATGTAGGATAACACATATGGAGAAAGTTTGACATGAGAAATTGATTAACAAGCCTAAAATAACCAACAAGTACTTAAGATTCAAATATTCAAATATAGAGAAACTAACTTAGTGTAATTTTCCCAAATTCCCAACAATTAGCAAAGTAAAGACTCTTCCTTTCCTCTTTTCTCTAGTTATCTAATACAAGTTCCTAATAAATTAGTCAACAATGATTAAATCAACCAAGGATGACTCTTTACAACCCAATTTACAGCCATTAAAACATGAGCCCAAATCAAAGATGCAAGCTTTATGAACGAAACCAATGAAACAAGCTAGAATCATGAAATAAAACAGTAAACCATGTTCTAAGCACGCAATAAACCAAATTCCACTCAAAAGATTCCAACTTTAAACCAAAGTTGCAATCTTTCAATGTTGCTTCAACAATATCAAGAAAAATTAACCAAAATTATCTAGACAAAGCAATAGTTAAACAAACAACTTGCTAAGATGGTTAGTCTCAATAATAATTCATTCAACAATGGCAAATAAACATGAGAAAATGTTATTAAATAAAGAAGAAGAGATTCAAAGAGTCTTAAAATGCTAAAAGATGAGAACTTGTTCCAATTACACTAAGAATAGCTACCCATAATCCAAGAATTACAACCCAAAAATAAAGTTCAACTAAAATTACAAGCCAAAATGAAGAACCAAAATGAGAGAATTATAATGTGGAATGTTATGGAAATTATGGAATGAATGGAATGTAGGGAATGTTTCCTCTCTCTAAAATCTGGTTCTTTTATACCCTTGGTCCGGAAACCTAGGGCCTCCGCGAAATGGGCCTCAAAATGACAAGACGGAAAATGAAGGAACACGTGTCCCAGGCCAGGATGCTGGCAGCGTTCTGGTGCGTTGGCAGCGTTTTACACTGCTAGTATTTACTCTTGTTTACTCGCCTTGACTTTCGTTGACCCCTTGAATGCTAGTCTTGCCTTGACTTCCATTGACCCTTTGGACTTGTTTTTCTTGCATTGAAAATTCGCTCCTAGCCCACTCCAATTGTCGGGTTTGGTCTTGGGTCTCTGGTTTGACTTTGACTTTAGTTGACTTCCGGGCTTGACTCTAAAATTTGACTTAAAAATACCAAATAACAACATAACTACAAGGACTAAGGTTAGCATAAAACGATGCTAACGACCCGTAAAAAGTACATTAAACGGACCTAATAAACACTACTAAACACGACACATTTTGGTGTTGTCAAATACCCCCACACTTGGACATTTACTCGTCCCGAGTAAAATTCGAGATTAGCAAGACAACCACGAGTCCAAACATAGCATGTGAAGGTAATGACCTCTCTTCCCTCACCACTACCTTCTTATATCTCCCTCAAAACACAACCACCTATTTAAAAGAAAATGACTCAAAGTTGTTGTGACACACTCTTCCCTTACCACTTCCTACTTATAACTCCCCCAATACAAGACTCGACACACCACCAACTCCGACTCATCCACACATCCTCCCTCCTTATACTCCGAGATGGTAATGGTCACTCTCACCTTATCCCAAGGTGGAAGCAAAGTGATCGACAAGAACTCCTATCAATCTCACAACTACTTATATTGCCCCCTTATCACTCCACCAATGTAAATCATGGTCACTTGGTTGGCCCCAAATTACACAAATTGCACAACCAAGCAACCCACAAAATAAATCCACCGATTTGGTACCAATATTGTGTGACTCAAAGAAAAATAAAAAAAAATCCTAAGCTAGTCTCCTTCCTAATTCCTCCCTAATTTTCCCTCCAAAAATCCTCTTCATCGGAACTATTTTCCTTAAATTTTTTTTTCTTTTTCTTTTTTCAAATTTTTTCTTGAAAATCCCTCATTTTGCCTAAGGTGCCCTTTCGGGTTTTCACCTTAGCTTTTCCTTTCATCTCATTGGTGGCTCGCAACTCGATTTTTCATTTTGCCCGGAACGCCCTTTCGGGTTTTCATTCCGTCCTCGGCCACCTTCCGAATTTTTGCCTAGGTGCCCACCCTTGTGGGTTTTCACCTAGCCGGGATTTTCAATTTTTTTTTTTTCAAAATAAAAGCTAAAGAATGCATCAAAACAAAACAAAGTATATACAATTCTCTCCCCCACACTTAGATTATACAATGTTCTCATTGTAGGGGAAAGGGTGGGATTCTTCATCAATTGTTAAAATGAGAAGAACTCGAGGCACCTCCTCGGTTTCTCCTCATCTTGCACTACCTCCGCCATTGGTGGATTGAGCCTCCTTTGGTGGATTGAGCCTCCGCCAATCTCAAAGACAAGATCAACTAACCAACAATCAGCCCAACCATGATTCGATGCCAATCTTACCCTATGTCAAAAGCTACCTTAATGCTTTGTATAGCCCAGGCCCAAGCAAGCAAGCCAAGACACGAGACAGTGGTAGCCATGACACGAACCAGGACCAACCAAGCCACAAAACAGACTCACAAAACAAGCCAACAAAACCTTTGGAAATTCAGCCAGCAGCAGTGGCTTGGGGAGGGTCTCAGGGCAACTTCCAAGCTTAGGGACTCCAAACCAACTATGGGGCATGGTACTAGGGAAGGTCTACTACCTTTTTGTCTAGGGAACCTTCCTCAGAAAACGTCAAGAACACCTCTCAAAACATAACCCAAGTTCACCAGTCCAGTTACAGCCTTACATGGAGCAGTTTAGCTGTCATTGTCAAATCTTCCTCTTTTGGCCAAGCAAACTCAAGGGACTTTATGCTCAACCTTAAAGGATCAACACTACTTCAGTTGGGTCCAAAACACCACGCTAAAAGTCCACCCTGTATCATATAAAAAGCAGTAGCAAGGCAACAAGGAAGCTGTCACTATCAAAGCTGTTTCTTTTTGTTCAGTTTACTTTATTTCAGTTATGTAGCTGTTATTTTGTCTTTGTATGTAAGCCAATGTTGGCCCTAGATGTAGTTGGACGTATGAGATGTAATCTCCTTGCCTATATAAGGCCATTTCCTAATGAATGAAAGACAGATTTGAAGTAAAACATAAAACTAAAACCTTGTTTCTGTTAACATCTCTTGGCTGTGTGCTTGAGACAACTTCCTTTGCTTTGTGCTTGGAAGTGAGCTTAGGTCCTTAGCTGTGTGCTGGGATCAAAGTTCAACCCTCAATTATTGGCTTTGTGCTTTGGTTAAGGTCCTATCCTTGTTCTTTAACAACCAGTCCATACAGAAACAGAGTATTTGCAAAGTGTCTTAACCATAGTTCAATTGTCATTGTTTAGTTGCCTTTCTGAATAGTTTCAGTGCACTATCCTTCCTTGCCTCTTCTCTATCTCTCCTTGCTTCCTCCATATCTTTCTCTTGATTGGCAAGGAGTGTTTGCAAAATATCACTCAAGTTCCCTTGAGAAGAAAATTTCCTTGAATGGAGCCTTGGTTAGATTGTCTTTGAGCATTGTTTTGAGATTATGAGATGCTTGGGAAATTTGAATTGTCGGGCCTTTGATTGTTGTAAATTCTTTGTGAGTTTAGTTGGAAATTGGAGTTCCAGTTTTGGGTGAGATTTTGGGCTCTCAAATGATTGAATTGACCGTTTTCAAAGCTTTTCGACTTATCCCCTCCCCATCCCAAAAGGTCGCGGTTTCCCGCTTGGTTGTACACTCCCCCTCCATTTGGGTTCCTTGAATTGTAATTTCCATACCCCATAGCATTAATACTTTCCATAGTTTCTCCTTGTTCAATCATGATGTAGCATGTGTTGGTGGCATGGTCACCCCCACAATATGAGCATTCGATTGGTTTGGGGTGTTGAGAGAATGAGTTACCTTTTTTAACAACCAAGTTTGACATCATACTTTGATGTTCACCCATTTCTTGCATGATCATTTGGTTTTGAGATGCATAAGGATTCTCAATGGAAGATAAATTCCTAGAGCCTCCTCCGCTTTCACTCTTTCTTCCATAGCTTCTTGTGTTCATTGCCAATTTTTCGATAATATTGATGGCCTCGGCCACATTAAGGGTGTCAATTCCACCTCCGCTGGCGGCAATGATCATTCTTTGGTAATTTTGGCACAACCTCTCATTGAAAGTCGTTAACAAATCATCTCCCGACATGCCATGGTATGGGCATCTTGCCACAAGACTCTTGAAACGCTCTCAATAATCATAAAGGGTCTCTCCCATTTCTTGTTCAATAGTAGTGATAAGTTTCTTGGAGTGATTGTGTCTTGAATCCGGATAATACTTTTCAAGAAACTTTTTCTTCAAGCCCACCCACGTGGTAACGGAGTGAGCCGGGAGGCGGAAGAGCCATTCTTTCGCCGCATCTTGAAGAGAAAAAGGGAATTCCCTTAACTTGAATTGACCCTCGGTCACCCCTTGTGGAATAGCACCTTGGCAAATCATATGAAACTCGACCAAGTGTCTATTAGGGTCGTTCCCCACCATGCCATGGAATTTAGGTAAGTTGTGGACGAAGAAACCTTTGAGCTCAAAGTTCACATCCCTCATGGGAGGATATTCAATACAAAGGGGTTGCTCCTTATAATTCCTTGCCCGAATCTCACCGATTATCCTATTATCCTCCGCCATATTAGGTGGGTAAAGGGCGTTCAATGGAGATGGTATCCTAGGTGGTGATTCAAACTCTTCTTCCGGTTGTTCTTGAAAAATATTATTTTCCACTTCCTCTTCACTAGGTTCCCTCCAAAAAGGTCTCCTATAAAGGGGATTTGAAAATAACCAATTTGATATTCTACTTGAAGATTGATCAATGTCTTGGTCACCAATTTTCTCTTGTGACCTAGGCATAAACTCTAAAACAACTTAACAACACAAATTTGTAACTTCAATAAGGTTGGCTAAGGAAACAAGAATAGCAAACCAAAAG
The DNA here is from genome assembly GCA_022085475.1 of Heliosperma pusillum. Classification (NCBI taxonomy): domain Eukaryota; kingdom Viridiplantae; phylum Streptophyta; class Magnoliopsida; order Caryophyllales; family Caryophyllaceae; genus Heliosperma; species Heliosperma pusillum. The sequence continues at coordinate 10,019 of JAIUZE010072851.1, forward strand.
CATATCACATAAAGTAACTAATAAGCTAAAATTTTTTGAAAAACAATCTAAACAAGTTATGACACTAACAAGAGTTTCAATTAAATTTTTAGCTAACTTGCCTTCCCCGGCAACGGCGCCAAATTTGACGAGCCTAATTTCACGTGTCGTTAAATCCGCTAATTAGCTACGGTCAAATAACAATTTATATCTCCTAAACAAACACAAAATATCTTAAATAAAGGTAGTAAATGGTAAGAATAGGGTAGAACCCAAGAGAAGGCGGGATTAACTAAATTAACTAATCTAGACTCTTGCTAAAAACCAATTAACAAAACTAATTACTAAATAATTACTCTAATCACCAATTAAGACGCAAATTAAGACACAAACTTAAATTAACTACAAACTATGATAATAACATGACAAAAACATGTAGGATAACTGGAATGTAAACTACTAAGGTTCACAAGTTTTAAGTGAACTTGACTAGCTTGACTCAAACTGAGAACAATGTCAAGTAATAAATGGATGTTGTTTTAGAGAGGGTGAATTGTTTAACTGAAAGACTCAAGGGATATGACTTAGAGACAATCCTCTACAGCAAGGCACAAGAGAAAGGACTCAAGACTGGTTTTAGAGACAGTTTCAAGTGTTACAGCAAAGCACAAACACCCTAGACTAACCTCAACAGCAAGCAAGTTAACCACAGCAAAGCACAGATATAACTTGACTCACAATACAAGGCACTGATCAAACACCTTGGAGATGTATCAGGCTTGTTTCAAACTACAGCTCTTAGCACAAGTTTGATAACATTGAGTGATTCCTCAAAGTTTAATTCATTCATTCATAAAGTCTAACTGAAACAACATACAAAGACCTCCTTATATAGAGAGGCTGACATCTTGTGAGCCATTGGATGTATGGATCATCCAAGGGCCAGCTTAGGATCTAAACTACTTCTACTGACATTAATTAAGAGCCTCACAATAGGACGAGCTCAACAACTATAAAGAACAGACACAAAACACAAAAGAAAACAGACTGAACAAAAGCAAATAAAGCAGTTTTTGGAGTTTTCCTAAAATGGAAATCTGTGGTTCTTGTTGTCTTGTGCTTTGCTCTGGGTGTTTTGTTGCTCCTTGGAACTCTCAACTCTTATGAGAACGTAGATAAACCTGCCTTAGATGAAGACAAGTTGACTTAAGCAAAAGAAAACATCATCTGAGCATGTACTACCTCTACTATGCTGTTTACTGGACTCTAGCTTTGGGGTGTCTGTTTCATGGGTTTTTGCTAGACTTCAAAATGGTTTGTCCTAGGCAAACATGTAGCTTAGAGGGTTGTTTTGATGGTAGGCCATAGTGGGGGTCGTTGGGATGCCCAGGTGTACCTCCTAGATGCAGGGTTTGTTAAATGGTCTGTCTGGGCCTGAATGGCTTTGTTTCTGTTTTGTGTGGGTAATGTGGGTTGTGTTAGGGCTTGGCATGGGTTGTTGAACCTTGGACTGTCTCCCTCACTGTTGTAGCTTGGCATGGCTTGGTCTTGGCTTGTCATAGCTTGTTGTTTGGACCTTGTAACTCTAGCTTCCATCTGAGGGGTCAAGCTTGTCTTGTTTGTGGTTGGATCATCAAGACCCCTTGGGTGAGCTCCTGCTGCAGCCTCCCCAGGTTGAAAAGGGCTTGACCTCAAGCCTGTGTCTTCCTCCCCCTCAGAGTCTTCATATAAGGGACTAAGATCTCCCACATTGAATGTTCCATGGACTGCATACTCTCCTGGTAGATCAATTTTGTAGGCATTAGGACCTATCTTCTCTATGACTTGAAAAGGACCATCTGCTCTGGGCTCTAACTTGTTCTTTCTCTTGGAAGGGAACCTTTCTTTCCTTAGGTTGATCCATACTAGATCTCTTGGTGCAAAGTCTTTCTTGGTCTTAGGAACCTTGGCATTCTTCTTGTATAGATCATTAGCTTTCTCAATTTGTTTTCTGACTGATTCATGGAGTTTTAGCATTTGTTCCACCCTCTTCTTGGCATCATAGTGGACCTCTGACCTGCACACATTAGACAAACTCAAAGGCATTAAGGGGTTAGTACCATAGACCACTTCAAAGGGGGAGTGGCCTGTGGCTGCTGATGGAGCTCTATTGAAAGAGAACTCTGCTTGAGCCAACTTCAAGTCCCAATCCTTGAGAGATTTGCTAACTATACACCTCAAGATCCTTCCCAAGGTCTTGTTGGTCACCTCAGTTTGGCCATCAGTTTGAGGGTGATGGGAGGTACTAAACAACAACCTAGTGTTAAGCAGCTTCCACAATGTTCTCCAGAAATGGCTCATAAACTTTGTGTCTCTGTCAGACACAATAGTCCTTGGGACTCCATGTAACCTCACCACCTCATCAAGGTATAGCTCTGCTACACTCACAGCATCCTCAGTCTTCTTGCAAGCAATGAAATGTGCCATCTTACTGAACCTATCCACAACCACCATGATAGAATCTTTCCCTCTTGCTGTCCTAGGTAATGCCATTATGAAATCCATACTTACATCCTCCCAAGGCCTACATGGGACTGGTAGGGGAGTGTAAGCTCCTGCTTGGAAGGAACTCTTGGCCTTTTGACAAACTCCACACCTTCTGAGCACTATTTGAACTTCTCCCATCATCTTAGGCCAGTGGAGTTGATCTTGTAGTATGTCCACAGTTTTCTGAACCCCAAAGTGTCCTCCATGGCCACTTCCATGTACCTCCTTGATCAATAGACTCCTATAAGATCCTCTGGGAACACACAATTTGTTTCCTTTAAACAAGAATCCATTTTGCAAAGTGTAGGCTGAATCAATGGTCCTTGTTCCCTCTTTCTGTGCTAACCAATCTTCTGCAAAGTCTGGATCTTCTTGATACATGTCCTTCATGAACTAAAAGCCAAGAACCCTTTGCTCCATAGTTGATAGCAGAGTGTACCTCCTAGACAATGAATCAGCCACCACATTTTGTTTGCCCTCTTTGTATTTGCTAGAAAAGGTGAATGACTGAAGGAACTCCACCCACTTAGCATGTCTATGACTGAGCTTATGTTGGCCTCCTATGTACTTTAATGCCTCATGATCAGAGTGTAAGACAAAAGGTTTGGGCTTCAGGTAATGACTCTAATGCCTCAGAGCTCTGACAAGAGCATAGAACTCTTTATCATATGTAGAATAGTTTAGCTTGGCACCACTTAGCTTTTCACTAAAGTAGGCTACAGGTTTCTTCTCTTGGATGAGGACAGCTCCAATTCCCACTCCACTTGCATCACATTCAACCTCAAATAGGCAATCAAAGTTTGGCAATCTGAGGATAGGTGCACTGCACAAGAGCTTCTTCATGTGTTTGAAAGCCTGTAAGGCATTCTCAGTCCAAGTGAACTCTCCCTTCTTCATGCACTCAGTGAGAGGTGCTGCAATGGTGCTAAAATCCTTAATGAATCTTCTGTAGAAGGATGCTAAGCCATGGAATCCCCTTACTTCTGTAATACTCCTAGGGATAGGCCAAGACTGGACTGCAATGATCTTGTCTTGATCAACTGAAATGCCTCTACCAGATACCACATATCCTAGAAACTTGACTTCCTCAGTCATGAAGGTGCATTTCTCAAGCTTCCCAAAGAGCTTGCTCTCCTTAAGTATTTCAAACACAGCCTCAAGATGCCTCAAATGATCATCCTTGCTCTTGCTGTAGATGAGGATATCATCAAAGTATACCACCACAAATCTCCCTAGGCAAGGCCTAAGCACTTCTGTCATCAATCTCATGAAGGTACTTGGGGCATTTGACAGGCCAAAGGGCATAACAAGCCACTCATAAAGGCCATGCTTTGTTTTGAAGGCTGTCTTCCACTCATCTCCTTCTCTGATCCTCAATTGATGGTAACCTTGCCTCAAATCAATCTTGGAAAAGAACCTTGAGCCACTCAGCTCATCCAACATATCATCAAGCCTAGGTATAGAGAACCTATACTTGACTGTGATGTTGTTGATAGCCCTGCTATGACAACCCTCGCGAATGCGGAAATAATAAACAAACAAGCATGTGAATTATATTGCGGAAATAGGTAGTTTTTAAAAACTTTTATACATGCAAGTTAAATAAAACGAGGATTGTCAAAATATTACAACTAAGTGCGGAAAATAACAAAGAGACGGAGTCTCTCAAAATGTTAACAAAGAACATGTAACAACCCGAAAAGTACCCTATTTTTCTAGTGAAAATATTTTACGAATACTTTTGAGCCTGTTTAAGTTTTAAAGTGGAATTTATTGTTTCCAGTTGAATTTTGAAATTCCGAGTTCGTATTTGGAATTTTTGAGAGATTCCATGAGAATCCCGTTTTTAAGTCAACTTTGACTTTCGTTGAATTTTTCCGACTCGCC
>JAIUZE010072853.1:0-12363 GCA_022085475.1 Heliosperma pusillum
CGGAATTGAAATTAAACCGTACTTGAAGATGGAGAGCGAAGAGGAGATTCTAGAAATATAAGCTAGGACGGATTTGAATAAGAAATGAAGGTTTTATGATGATTTTGCTCAAGAACGACGAAGAACGACGAAGAACGACGAAGAACGCTCAAGAACGATGAAGAACTATTAAAGAAAGTGTTAATTAGATCTTAAGTTGATTTATTGTAAAATGAAAAGGTTGTTAGTGAGTAAAGTGGGGTGGGAGTGCCGTGTAATTATAGGGAAAAATGGAGTCGGGTTTTGAAATTATTGTTACGGAATTGACTCGGGTTTAATAATTATATTACGGTAATTACATAGATATTAAGTTAATTAAATCAAATATCAAGATATTATGTTATTGTAATCAAAAGAAAGAAAAATATCAAGCCCTATTAGAGGGTAAGAGAGCCGTGTGGTTTAGGTGATAATCGGGTCTGTTTTTAAACGATTTGCGTAATTTTCGTTAACGGATCGATAAAGTAACAAATATCTTAGATATTCGTATTAGTTTAATCGAAAGAATTCAAATATCTAATGTGAGTGGAAAAAGATGACATGGGGCGTGTGACTCATGCCAAAGTCGAGTTTCGGGTTTGTTTCGGATTTTAAATGACTCGGGAATAGTTAAATGATGTTCGGGATTAAACCAAAAAAGTTATTCTTTAATTCCGATTACATTCAAAATAATTATATTAAATTATGATAAATTCAAATAAATCTTAATAAAAATAAATTAAATTTATTATTTTTCAAATATAATTTCGGTCTTCAAAATTACAAGGCGAGTCGGAAAAAGTCAACGAAAGTCAAAGTTGACTTAAAAACGGGATTCCCTTGGAATCTCGCAGAAATTCCAAATACGAACTCGGAATTTCAAAATTCGACTGGAAACAATTAATTCCACTTTAAAACTTAAACAGGCTGAAAAGTATCCGTAAAATATTTTCACAAGAAAAATAGGGTACTTTTCATGTTGTTACAACGGTCGTGACGACTGCAGTTTCACTGCACTGACTCCTTTTCGTAAAATGATCATATCTCCTTCGTTACTTGCTTGTTTTGGGCTTGTGACCTACTGTTGGAACCGTAAGAGGTTACGCTATCACCTCCTTTTGGAATTTCTGCATTTTCAATTCTAGAACTCTAGTTATGACCGTTTGAAGTGGACCCTTGTTTTAGTTACTTTCCAAACTTGTTGTTTTGAGATAAGATCTATGTTTCCTATTTATTATATTTCTTAAACTTGGTCTAATGCTTATGTATCATGTATTGATTCATGTTTATCATAGTTACATTTAGATAATGCCCTATTATCATGCTTGGTGACGGTTTTTCATATATCCCACTTTGAGTCGATTTTTACAAATATTACGGTTTGAGCACTAATTTTCTATGTGCTTTGTACTCTCATTCCCTTGGCTACCTCCACGTTCATAAGGCTGGAATGTTGGAATGGGGATGTATCCTACTGCTTAATTGCATGTGTTAGTGGGCATACAACGACGTTGTTGGGAGGCGAACGCTTTGCGTTGATCGACCCGGCCGTCAAATGTTGTGTACTTACGAGGTGGTGTTATTTGCATGTAGCGTACCGCTTGTTGTGAGGCTTGTGCTCTTTTCCGCCTCTTTCGTGAATGTCGACCGAATTTGGGGTACTCGGCGTCTATGATTGACCGAGTCTTGGATGCGAAACGTTTATCGCATGTCGAATCGGAACACGTTATTCCGAGAGTCTGGTCAGGTTTAGACTAGGACCGTATAATTATCGTCGTCCTACCGGACGAAATTAGTCCACATATACGAAATGTGATCGTGTATGCGTTCAGGGAAATGCTTATCCTGGGATGCCTTCTAATCATACTTGCCATGTACACGGTGCTAGTGTGTTTCATTTACCGTGAGAGAGGTCGTCAATGTATTGGTATGTTTTGATGAATGATTATATGATTGATCATTGAATGACTTGGTATGGTTTGTTTTTCGAGTCTCAATCTTATCAAACTTATACCGCTAACGGTGAGATGTAAGCCCTAGTGAGCGTATTCTGTTGCCTAAGAGTGTCTTCCCCGAGTCTTTGTATAACATGATGGATTCGGATTTGTATTCCATATGCTCTTATCATTATATATTGAATTGCATATCTATCCTTATCGTATTTCACATGCATATCTATATATGCATGCTTCTACTTTTGTATTTCCTTTTATGTACGTTTAATGTGATATGGCTGAGAGAATCCAGAGTTACTCCCCACTGATTGGGTTGTCGCGTACCCTAATCAAAGATAAATTACCCAGACTAGGCTAATAACAAATAAATGCAGTTAGGGAAGTAAGGGGTCGATCTCGGGGAGACGGGAGATACTTGTGAATAGTTGTGGTTAGAACTCTACCTTGGACGATTGGCAAATGTTTGTCACTAACTACTAAATAATAACAATGCAATAAAGAAAATAATCTAGGGAAGTAGGTTCACACATGTAGATTAATATATTGATGAAATTGGATTTAGGATATGCAAATAATTCAATGTGAGTTCGTAAGAATGATGTGTTCATTACAATCATAGTTCAGATGGTCTAGCAGGCTTTTTATGCGATTTACTAGGTCTTAATCTACCTTGTCATGCTTTGTCTATTCAATTCTCGTATGTCTACCTTGGAAAAGAATTCCATACTAGTCAAATGATTTTGGCCAAAAATCGATAACTATCGTTACAATCCAAACATGCATACACACAACGTTTTAAAGGCACAATTTCTTTTATCCAATTATCATCTTTTAATTAATCTAACATGGCTATCCTACACCCTAGAAGGGTGACTACTTATGCATGATTTACAATGAAAAGGAAATTAAGATTATAAAACTAAGAATGATAAACATGATAAAGGAAATACTAAGAGAAAATGAAACTATAATGTAAAGACGAGAATAAAGATTACCGAAAAGGATGAGCAAAGATTGAAATGGAATAAGAACTTGAATAGGAAATGCAAACCCGGAAACTTGAATTCCAATTACAACTAGAACAACTACAATTGAAGAAAACTTAGAACTAGACTAAACTAAACTAGAGAAAACTAAAACTAAACTAAACTAAGAAAGAAGAAGAACTAAACTAAAGAGAAATGTAAGAAGAGAAGAGATGTTGTGTGAGGGGATGGATGATATGATATGAGGGCTAGAGCATCTATTTATAGTATTAATTAGGGTTTCGTGGAAAAGAGGTCGGGCATTAAACACATAGAATAAAAATAGGATGAAGGAGCCGCAATTCTCGAAGGAGCACCAATACCCGATCGAGTACACAGTTACCCGATCGGGTAAGTTGTCATCTAGAAGTATTTGACTAACGTTTCATCTTCCTTTGCTTTGACTTGACTTCCATCATCCCCCTTGACCTCTTGAGTCGGGTTTGTTGATAGGGTTTGTTGTAAAGCGATGATTGCTTCCGCCTAATTGATTGATCTTCCGACAACTACGAAACCGTCTTTGCTTTTTCTCTCTTTCGAATTAGTGAACCTTCTTGAAATGCCTTTCACTTGGTCAAGCTTGCTTCTTCAAATCGTCGGGTTTAGGCAAATGCTCGGGAATATAGAAAAAGGGCGTAGAAACGTCACTTTCCCTACAAAACAAGTTAGAACACAGGAATTCGCCTAGAAGACGATATTAGCTCATAAAGTGGCTTAACGAAGCACAAATGACATACAAAATCGAGCTAAATTGGGGATTAAAACCATACATATATTCACTTATCAAACTCCCCCAAGCTAAACCTTTGCTTGTCCTCAAGCAAACATAACAAACAATACCAGGACAAGGGTTGCAAGCATTGGCTACTACACCATCAGGAAACAAATCTCAACGTAAAGCTTTGAAACATAATGAATCATAACCCAAAAGCAACGTGGGCAAGAATGATACATAAACATGGCTGAGATTTACATAACGGCGTAGCACAAAGAATTTCACTATAGATTTTCGGCTCTTGCATGATCTTTTGACATATGAACTCTTACGGCACACTCGAACACTCAATGTATGTAAAAGGTGTTTTTCTTTATGTATAAATGTTTTTGAGACACTCACCTATCTACGACTTATGAAAATGTGTCCGCAGTCTAATATGGTAAACAATTCAAAACACAGGTCAAAGATCACAATGCACATAGAAAAGAAGCCGAAACAATGAAGAAGGCTTTGGGAAATGGGTGAAAGGTGGACAAATAGTTATGGTCATGCGAAGTTTAGAGTGAGCTAGCAACTGACCAATGATAAATGAATACTCAATCCAAACTTTTGGTCAATTCCCAAAAGACAAAAAACGAAGCCAGAAGAAACAAATTGGCTTATTACACACGAAACACAAGGGTAAACTCCTTTTGAATATTGACTTGACATTTTGAGGAGATACTCACAACTTCTTTTATTTCTTTTTCCTTCCTTTTTTCTTTTCCAATTTTTTCATTTTTCTATTTCATTTTTCTTTTCTGAACACAACTTCACTTCTTGTACATTTTCGTTCTCCCAAATTCACTTTGTCATATAAGAACAAATCTTCTCAAAAGAGCACCCACACACCATAGTCTAGCTACTAGCTCAAAAGGTAGGCAGTTTTTATGTGTAGCTATTATTTTGTGAAGCATTTGTATGAATGGGCTAATTTTGAGGTGTAATTCAAAGTGAAAAAGGCTTCAAATCTTAGTGAATCATGAATGCAATGCTTATAGAAATGAAATGAGAACCATACTTATGCGTTTTGATATGACACACATCATAAGGAGAACTACACACACCTAGATGAGACTGGTTATAGATGTACCAGCCTAAGGAGGTTCTACCTTACAATATATGTAACTTGCCATATGTCAAGATCAAGCGTACTCATCTTTAGATTCATTCCATGCCTACTGTGTACAAGACTTCCCCATGTATGCATAATTCAATAAATATTGAACCATTATCTTTTGAAAGCTCTAAGTTTGGGAAATGTAACATGATAGCATAGTAAACAAGCAAGCAAAGCATGAAAAGCATTCAATTGTGTTCAGAAATTTTTTAAATATTCTCAAAAAATCTTCTCTTTCTTTTATTCAAAATTTGAAAAATGATAAACTAAAATGAAAATGGGAGAATGCAATCCCTCCCCCAAGCTAAACATCACATTGTCCTCAATCTGAGCACAAAGACAAAATATGCAATGAGATGCTTAATGGGAAAGAGGAAAAATGAAAGAAGAGTGAAGCTTACTAGTCAGCGCGGACTCCCCCAAGCTAGTCTTTTGGACTTGACAAGGAAGGTCTTCATAGATTTTTCAAAAACTCTCTCATCTTGCAAGGTAAAACTAACAAAACAACGAAAAAAGGGAAAAATAAAATGCAAAAAGAAAGGGAAAACACGGGTTGCCTCCCGAGAAGCGCTGGTTTAACGTCTCGCTAGACTCTTTATTAATGAATATCATTCTTTGTGCTTTAAAAAGCATGTCAATGCCCTTAGAAGCCGATCATATACCTGCGCATGAGCTATACAAAAACATATGTAAGCAATTGACAAGATATAAGCATGAAATATTGAAGATAAGAATTGATATATCTTATCATTGTGCGCATGACAAACTTCATAGATGACCACTGAACTGCTCCACTCGTCAGTGAGAGATGGAGTAAAATGTTTAAGATCATGGAACAAACAATTAGTTCCCAAAATATCATTAGTGGACTCTAATTGGGGGTAGGGTGAATCAAAGGATTGGGAATCAAAAATGGGTGGTTGATCCCACTTAATTTCAAGGCTAGGTTCACAAAACCCAGTATCATTTTCAAATAAATCTGGAATATCCTTAGCGAAAGGATTTTTAAAGAAATCTGATGACTCGATCGACCACTCTCCATTGGAGTCACAAATGGGCTTAACAACATCCTTGTCTAAAGTCTCGACTACCATATGGTGAATATCAATAATGGGGGTCTCAAAATTGTCAAATGGAACGACACTAGAGTGACTTCAATAGAAAAGGTTGGACCATCATCATTGTCATCTATTAATTCATATGATTGGGGAGAATTAGACTCACATGAGGGGGTTGAAAAAGCACAGGACAAAAATAGACTCACATAGGGGTGAAAAAGCATAAGGAAAATTGATTGGCTTACATTTTGTAAACGTGGGTTCTTCCTTTTGCCCTTTGAGTATTTGAAGTTGAGCCCTGATTTCATTGATTTTCTTTTCGATTCCCAACCGCCGGTGCGTTTCATCCCGAGATTGGGATGCCATAAAGTCCAAGAAAATCCAAAGTTCCTTTCCTCTCTTCTGATAAAAACTTCCAGAACTCAATTGCATAGCTAGGCTACGACACTTAATGAGCATTCCATGAATCACGACATCTCTCATATAGGTCTCATCAAGGGTATACCCAAGAGAGATAATATGGTTAGAATAGCTATAAAATCGGTCGAGGTATTCATGAAAAGGTTCATTCTCGCATTGTGTAGGTTGGAAATAGATAGTCATTGAGAGAAAATAAAGCAATCCCTTTAAAAGAAAAATATTCCTATTACCTGAAAACAGTCACTACACTACAAGGAAAAGATGAGAAAAATCGCAAGGAACAAGTGTTCCTCGAGGCAAAAGAAAAGAAAAAGAAAAAGAAAAAGACAAGGTAAAACTCTACTAATCACAAATAAACAAAACCGTGCTCCCCGGCAACGGCGCCAAAATTTGATCGGGTTGTCGCGTACCCTAATCAAAGATAAATTACCCAGACTAGGCTAACAACAAATAAATGCAGTTAGGGAAGTAAGGGGTCGATCTCGGGGAGACGCGAGATACTTGTGAATAGTTGTGGTTAGAGGCAAATGTTTGTCACTAACTACTAAATAATAACAATGCAATAAAGAAAAGAATCTAGGGAAGTAGGTTCACACATGTAGATTAATATATTGATGAAATTGGATTTAGGATATGCAAATAATTCATTGTGAGTTCGTAAGAATGATGTGTTCATTAGAATCATAGATCAGATGGTCTAGCAGGCTTTTTATGCGATTTACTAGGTCTTAATCTACCATGGCATGCTTTGTCTATTCAATTCTCGTATGTCTACCTTGGAAAAGAATTCCATACTAGTCAAATGATTTTGGCAAAAAATCGATAACTATCGTTACAATCCAAACATGCATAGACACAACGTTTTAAAGGCACAATTTCTTTTATCCAATTATCATCTTTTAATTAATCTAACATGGCTATCCTACACCCTAGAAGGGTGACTACTTATGCATGATTAACAATGAACAGGAAACTAAGATTATAAAACTAAGAATGAAAAACATGATAAAGGAACTACTAAACGAAAATGAAACTATAATGTAAAGACGAGAATAAAGATTACCGAAAAGGATGAGCAAAGATTGAAATGGAATAAGAACTTGAATAGGAAATGCAAACCCGGAAACTTGAATTCCAATTCCAACTAGAACAACTACAATTGAAGAGAACTTAGAACTAGACTAAACTAAACTAGAGAAAACTAAAACTAAACTAAACTAAGAAAGAAGAAGAACTAAACTAAAGAGAAATGTAAGAAGAGAAGAGATATTGTGTGAAGGGATGGATGATTTGATATGAGGGCTAGAGCATCTATTTATAATATTAGGGTTTCGTGGAGAAGAGGTCGGGCATTAAACACATAGGTCAAAAATAGGATGAAGGAGCCGCAATGCTCGAAGCAGCACACATACCCGATCGGGTACACACTTACCCGATCGGGTAAGTTGTCATCTAGAAGTATTTGACTAACGTTTCATCATCCTTCGCTTTGAGTTGACTTCCATCATCCCCCTTGACCTCTTGAGTCGGGTTTGGTGATAGGGTTTGATGTAAAGCGATGATTGCTTCCGCCTAATTGACTGATCTTCCGACAACTACGAAACCGTCTTTGCTTCTTCTCTCTTTCGAATTAGTGAACCTTCTTGAAATGCCTTTCACTTGGTCAAGCTTGCTTCTTCAAATCGTCAGGTTCTAGGCAAATGCTCGGGAATATAGAAAAAGGGCGTAGAAACGTCACTTTCCCTACAAAACAGTTAGAACATAGGAATTCGCCTAGAAGACGATATTAGCTCATAAAGTGGCTTAACGAAGCACAAATGACATACAAAACCGAGCTAAATTGTGGATTAAAACCATACAAATATTCACTTATCACCCACTGACTGTGGCGTTCATGTTTTTCATGCATGAACAGGTTGCTTGATTGGATGGCTTTTTGCTTGTGGTATTTTGGGTTCGGGTGTGAGCTAGCGGGCGTTGGCCTGGATGAATCACCTCTAGACGATTTTTAGATAGTTGCTAACAACTTTGTCTTTTGTTAACACTTTGAGAGACTACGTCTCTTGTAGTGTATTCTATTTTGTTTGTAATTATTTACATTCCTCGTATTTCTATCTTGCATGTATAAAGGTTTTTAAAATACCGTATTTTCCGCTTTATATATCACATGCTTGTTATATTTTATTTCCGCATTCGCGAGGGTTGTCACATAAGGAACACGACTTATGCGCTCGACCTCTTCCGATGTCTTGGTTGCCTGAGTTTTACTCAAATGCATCCCAGAAGTCATTGGAAGGTACCCCTTCTTGGAGTTGGTCATGCTGAACCTTTCAAGAACCTTATCTATATAAGACTCCTGACTGAGTGATAACATCCGTCGTGATCTATCTCTATAGATACGGATTCCCAATATGCGTTGTGCCTCAACCAGATCTTTCATCTGGAAATGGTTCTTTAACCATACTTTTACCGAATATAAGAGAGGAATGTCATTCCTAATCAAGAGAATGTCGTCGACATACAATATCAAGAAGACAATCTTACTCCCACTCAAATTGACATACAAGCATGGTTCCTCGACCGATCGAGTGAAACCATTCTCTTTTATCACCTGGTCGAAACGATGATTCCAACTCCGAGAAGCTTGCTTAAGTCCATAAATGGAACGCTTAAGCCTGCACACTTTCTTAGGATTTTTAGGATCAATGAAACCTTCGGGTTGTACCATGTACAATTCCTCCTCCAAATAACCGTTTAAGAAGGCGGTTTTCCCTACCATCTGCAAAATTTCATAGTCATGAAAAGCGGCAATCGCTAAGATTATCCGAATGGAACGCAGCATAACTACGGGAGCAAAGATTTCATCATAATGCAATCCTTGCACTTGAGTGAAATCTTTTGCCACTAGTCGTGCCTTATAGGTGTCTGGTCGTTCCTTATTAGGCAAATCAACAAGATCCCATACGTCATTCTCATACATGGAGTCCATCTCGGATTGCATGGCTTCAAGCCATAGCTTAGAGTTGGAATAGGTCATGGCATCTTTATAGGTAGCGGGTTCGTTACTTTCTAGGAGAAAAATGTCATCTCTATCATTCTCCTCGACCATACCAATGTATCTGTCTGGAAGAATGGAGACTCTAGCCGACCTCCTAGGTTCCTGAGGAATATTAACCGTAGCAGAAGTTGAAGGAACATCTTCCTCCATCGGTTGCTCGGTTGTTGGTTCTTGAATCTCCGACAGATCGAAGGTTCTATTACTTTACATGTTCTCGAGAAACTCTTTCTCTAAGAACTTCGCACTAGCCGCAACAAAAACTCGATGTTCGGTAGGCGAATAGAAGTAATGACCAAAAATTTCTTTTGGATAACCAATAAAGTTTGTCTTGACCAATCGCGGGCAGAGCTTATCCTTGTGTCCCCACTTGAAATAAGTCTCGCAGCCTCAAACCCGAATAAAGGACAAGTTAGGGACCGTTCCCTTCCATATCTCATATGGAGTCTTGTCTACAGCTTTAGACGGACTTCGGTTAAGTATAAGAGCTGTTGACAAAAGAGCAAAACACCATAGTGAATCAGGTACTACCTTGTGACTCATCATGGATCGAACCATATCAAGTAATGTTCGATTTCTCTGTTCGGACACACCATTAAATTGAGGTGTTCCAGGTGGAGTTAACTGTAATACTATGCCACAATCTTTAAGGTGTTGATCAAACTCATTTGAAAGATATTCGCCACCACGATCTGATCGAAGTGCTTTAATCTTTCTTCCCAGTTGGTTATCAACCTTATTATGGAATTCCTTGGACTTTTCAAAGGACTCGCTTTTATGCTTCATTAAGTAGACATATCCGTATCTACTCAAATCATCCGTGAAAGTGATAAAATATATGTAGCCGTCTCTTGCGTTGATTGACATAGGTCCACATACATCAGTATGTATGAGTCCGAATAGGTCATTAGCACGCATTCCAACACCTTTGAAGGAAATTCGAGTCATTTTGCCGATAAGACATGATTCACACGTGCCAAATGATTCGTAATCAAATAGGGAGATAGTCCCATTCTCAATGAGCTTCTTTACACGTTTTTCATTTATGTGTCCTATACGATAGTGCCATAGATAAGTTTGATCTTTGTCACCAACCTTTACTTTCTTAATATTCACATGTAATATGTCTGTGGATTGATCTAAGATATAAATGCCATTCATGGAAACTGCTTTGCCATAAACCATTTCATTCAAAGAGAAAATACAACTATTGTCTTTTATTGAAAATGAAAAACCGTATTTATCAAGCACGGAAACAGAAATAATGTTCTTAGATAAACTGGGTACATAGTAACAGTTATATAAATACAACTCAAATCCACTCGGGAGTTGGATTACATATGTTCCCATTGAGACTGCAGCAACTCTTGCTCCATTCCCGACTCGCAGGTCCACATCACCCTTTGCGAGAGGTGTGATGTTTTTTAGGCCCTGCAAATGATTACACAGATGAGAACCACAACCTGTATCAAGTACCGAAGTTCCGAAACTTGCATGGTTAATCTCAATCATATGAATATAAGATGACATACCAACAGGAGTGACGCGGCCTGCTTTTATGTCCTCACGGTACACGGGACAGTTCCTCCTCCAATGCCCAATCTTGTGGCAATGGTGGCACTCAATGTTAGTGTCCTAGCTCTTTGCCTTGCCTTGTGAGCTACTAGTCTCACGAGGCCCACTCTTACCCTTTCCTGACTTCTTAAACTTTGGCTTCCCTATAGTTAGGTCGTAGTGAGCCTTGCCCTTACCTTTGTTCTTGTTAGAAATCATGAGAACATCTTGCTTCATGCTCCCACTCAATTTCAGATCCTTCTCAGTTTGTACGAGAAGTGAGTGTAGCTCATGAGGACTTTTCCTCATGTCATTCATGTAGTAATTTGCCCTGAAAATGACAAAACCATCATGAAGTGAATGAAGCATACGGTCAATGACTATGCTCTCACTGATTTTGCAATCAAGTACTTCTAGTTTCTCGACATTTTCAATCATATCAAGAATGTGTGGGCTAACCGGTTGGCCCTTCTAGAGTTTCGCCTCAAAGAAGCGACATGTATGCTCATAAGTAACGATTCTCGGTGCTTTTGAGAATTCGTTAGTGAGCGTGGTGAAAATCTTATTTGCACCTTGGGCAATGAAGCGTCTTTGCAAATTGGTTTTCATTGCAAAGATGAGTACGTTTTTTATCGCACCTACTTCCATAACGAAGTCACTATAAGCAAGTGACTCGTTAGCTCTCGCATTGGGGCCTGGGTTTGGCGGTATTGGCTCAGTCAAGTACTTGAGCTTGCCGTCAGCAATGGCTGCATTTCGTAATGCCGCCTCCCAGTCCGCAAAGTTGGACCCGTCATTATTCAGTCGCGTGGGCTGATTTATGTGGTCCATAAAAGTTTTAAGCCAGGACTCGAATGCGAGTGTGGCACTTGGCATAGGGACATCATTATGGCCAACCATTTGTTATAAGCAGTATTATCAATATAAAACGAATTCTACACTGCGAAATAGAAGAAAAACATAATAAGCATACTCATCTATATGAATTAAGTCTAGTGCAAAACTTGTTTAATGCAAAGACTCAAGCATTTATACAATTGACCTCCCTCAAGAATTATATAAATGATCCCAAGACTCAATTATCTGTAAATTGATAAGCCAACTTCTTGGCTAATTCTACCTTTAGAATTCTTGGTCGATAAATTTCTATCTTTAGTCCATCATAATCACGAGAAACTCTTCGGATTATAATGTTGAGGTAAAATAAGTCAACACATACTACTTACCCAACGTAGAAGGGGTCATATGGAGAGTAAGGTCCTATATGTAACAACCCGTAATTTGAAAGACGGAAATTATATTTGAAAAAATATAAATTTAATTTATTTTAATTTATTAAGATTTATTTGAATTTATGATAATTTAATAGAATTATTTTGAATTTATTTGGGATTAAAGAGA
>JAIUZE010072854.1:0-14170 GCA_022085475.1 Heliosperma pusillum
TTTAAAGGTTACACTGATAGAAAGGCTTTTAAGGTTGCTATTATGAAACTGAAGGGGTATGCCTCACTGTGGTATGAGAACATGAAAACCTTGAGGGTTAAGGAGGGGAAAGAACCTGTTAAGTCATGACTCAAACTGAAAAAGAAAATGAGAGCTAAGTTTGTATCTAGACTACACTCAGGACATGTTCATTAAACTCACCCACCTTAAGCAAGACCAAAGACCTATAAAATCTTATCTAAGGGACTTTGAACAACTCACTCTGCAATGTGAGGTTGTTGAGAAACCAGAACAAAGGATAACCAGGTTCTTAGAAGGGTTGGATGAGAGGATTGCTAGTAAGGTTAGACTACAGAACATATACTCCGTTGAGGAGGCTGTTAACTTGTCCTTGAGAGTAGAAAAGTTGGGTAAAGGGAAGTCCAGTGCCTCTAAAACTCCATCTAGAGCACCTGCCTTCAAACCTTATGTTGGAGTCAAGATAGGAGACCCTATTGTGCCTGCTAGGACCCCCATCAACACTGATAAAGGCAAGACTGTTGATTCAGTCCAAAGGAAAACTATTTCCCTCAAGAAATGTTTTCAGTGTCAAGGGTATGGACACTTTGCTAGAGAATGTCCATCAAAAAGGGGTCTTAGTACTATGGAAGTTGTACACTGGGGAGAGGATGAGGTGTTGGTGTGTCATGATGAGATGGAAGAGCCTGAAGTAGAGGCTAGTGAAGAATTGATTGAACCTGATGCTGGGTTAAGCCTGGTGACCTGGAGGGTAATGCACACCCAACCCCAACCCTTAGAAGAAGATCAAAGACACCAGATCTTTAGGACCAGGTGTACCATTAAAGGGAGGGTTTGTAATCTGATTGTGGATGGAGGTAGCTGCACCAATGTGGCTTCTAAAAAACTGGTAGATAACCTAACATTGCCCACCAAAGACCACCCTCAACCTTACAAGCTTAGGTGGCTAAACAAAGGGGCTGAAGTTAGGGTAGATCAACAGTGTGTTGTGCCATTTTCTATTGGGAAAGGATATGCTGATGAGCCCTTTAGTGATGTGCTGCCCATGGATGCCTGTCACCTTCTATTGGGTAGACCTTGGGAGTTTGATAGGGATGTTGTCCATCAGGGAAGGGACAACACTTACTCCTTCAGGTTTGGGAAGAAAAAAATCATCTTGGCTCCTCTACCCCCCATCCTGAAAGGAAACCCCCCACTCTTAACTGAAGCAGCAAAGGAAGCTTTGCTGTTGAGTGAATCAGAAATGGAGCAAGAGTTAAATGATCTTAGACCAGTCTATGTACTCCTCACCAAGGAGGTTGGAGAAGGCTCTACCCTGGTACCTGAAGAGGTACAAGCTTTGCTGAAGGCCTATAAAGATGTTTTCCCTGCTGAACTGCCTAGTGGGTTACCCCCACTGAGGGGAATTGAGGACCACATTGATTTGGTGCCTAGGGCTAACCTTCCTAACAAACCTGCTTACAGAGGTGACCCCAGGGCAACACAAGAGCTACAAACTCAGGTGGGAGAGCTTCTTAGCAAGGGGTATGTCAGGGAATCTCTCAGTCCCTGTGATGGGCCAGCATTGCTAGTGCCTAAGAAGGATGGAACCTGAAGGATGTGTATAGATAGCAGAGCCATCAACAACATCACCATTAAGTACAGGTTCCCTATACCAAGGCTTAATGACATCCTGGATGAGCTGAGTGGGGCTCAAGTGTTTACCAAGATTGATCTAAGGCAAGGGTATCATCAAGTGAGGATTAGAGCTGGGGATGAGTGGAAGACTGCATTCAAAATCAAACATGGGTTATATGAATGGTTGGTGATGCCATTTGGGCTGTCTAATGCCCCTAGCACCTTTATGAGATTGATGACAGAAGTCCTGAGGCCGTATTTGGGAAAGTTCATAGTAGTCTACTTTGATGACATCTTAGTCTACAACTCTAACAAAAGGGAACATCTACAACACCTGCAATTGCTTTGTGAAGTTCTGAGAGAGAACAAGCTTTACGGTAAGTTGGAGAAGTGTACCTTCATGCAGCCGGAGGTTCACTTCCTTGGGTTCATTATCTCTAAGGATGGGGGTAGCTGTTGACCCTGAAAAGGTGAAAGCAATCAAGGAATGGCCAACACCCAAGACAGTAACTGAAGTTAGAAGTTTCCATGGGTTGGCTTCCTTTTATAGGAGGTTCATTCAAGGGTTCGGTTCCATCATGGCTCCCATCACAGAATGTATGAAGAAAGGGGATTTCACTTGGGGAGAAAGGGCAGAAAAATATTTTAATACCATCAAGGATCTACTGTGCAGGTCCATTATACTAGGCTTGCCTAATTTTAACAAGCTGTTTGAAGTAGAATGTAATGCAAGTGGGTTGGGAGTTGGGGCAGTATTGATTCAGAAGAAGAGGCCCATAGCCTATTTCAGTGAGAAGCTAAGTGGAGCAAGGTTGAACTACTCTACCTATGACAAGGAGTTCTATGCCATAGTAAGAGCCCTGAATCATTGGGGACATTATCTGAAACCCAAGCCTTTTGCGCTACACTCAGATCATGAGGCCTTGAAGTTCATTAATGCCAACACAAGCTCAATCCAAGGCATGCCAAATGGGTGGAATTCATACAATCCTTCTCCTTCTCAAGGAAGTACATAGAAGGGAAGAACAATGTGGTGGCTGATGCCCTGTCTAGGAGATCTGTAATGCTGACCTACATGGAGCAAAAGGTCCTAGGCTTTGAGTTCATGAAAGAGCTCTACCTAGAGGACCCAGAGTTCAAGGGGGAATGGGAGGTATATTCAGAAGGGAAGCTCAAGAAGGGTAGCAAATACTTGGCACAAGATGGCTTCCTCTTCCAAGGAAACAAACTGTGTATACCTAGAGGTCCTTACAGGGGGCTGCTAGTCAACGAGGTTCATTGCAATGGGCTTGCAGGCACTTTGGAGTGCAGAAGACTTATGAGATCCTACAGGAGCAGTTCTACTGGCCCAAGATGCTGGGTGATGTGCAGGACACTATCAAGAGGTGCAAACCCTGTCAATTAGCCAAGTCACAGTTCCAAGCAGTCCCCTACACCCCACTGCCTGTACCAAACAAACCATTGGAGGACATCAGCATGGATTTCATAGTGGCATTACCTAGAACACAAAGGGGAAAAGATTCAGTAATGGTGGTGGTGGACAGGTTCAGCAAAATATCTCACTTTGTTGCCTGCAAAAAGATAGAAGATGCAATGGGGGTAGCTGAGCTCTATTTCAGGGAAATAGTGAAACTGCATGGGGTGCCAAGAAGCATTGTGTCTGACAAAGACACTAAGTGAAAGTCCTAGACCTCTAATTAGACTCCTCTAATTAATTCATTAAATTACATTAACTTAATGATTTAGGATCTAGTTATCATGCATGCAAATATAAAAGCATAAAAGAAAAGATTGAAAGTCCTAGACCTCTAATTAGACTCCTCTAATTAGTTCATTAAATTACATTAACTTAATGATTTAGGATCTAGTTATCATGCATGCAAATATAAAAGCATAAAAGAAAAGATAAGACGAAAACATCCTTACATGGGGTATTTTCGGTTCAATATGGGCAAAATAAGAACTCCTTCTTATTGTTCTTGAGCATGAAAATAATGGATGATCCTCCATAAAACTGTTGGAGTAAATGTCCTCAACAATAGTGCGATCACATAATTAAATCTCAATAATAAGAATACAAAGGGATGATGAAAATTATAGTCAACTGGTCAACATAAATCGGTAACGATTGGCTCAATTGAGTTTGACGTTACTGTCGTATGACGGTGGTGATCAGTTGATCCCTTGAGGTCACACCTAAAGGACAATCCCCTAATCATGTACATTAATTAATTCTATAGTGAAACAGAATAATTAATCCCTTAAAATGAACCAAGTTTAAATTGTGTGTGAGAAATATATCTTATTGTAATATGATTAAATAAGATTTATTTTGGTAATTTAATTGTTATATTACTAAGAATGCATTATGTTTATGAAAAATTTGAGGTAAGTAAAATTGGTCGATTATAATTACAAACTGTTGTAGATTATTTTTAACCAAATATGAGAGGACCCATTTTATTTTCATGTAATTATAAAATGTGACTTAAAATGTTAAGTATAGTTTATTTGTTATGAAATTGCATTTAAATTGGTTAAATGCACATTTATAAGCAAAATTACATGTTACATGTCACATGTCACACTTGTGACAAATGACAAATTGCAAAAATAAAATGGACACCCATATTACAAGGGTGCACCGGTTTTGGTAGTGTACAAAAGGGTGATTTTTTTGTGTATTATTCTAATTAGGAATTAGACATAATCATACCCAAAACTATTACCAACACTCAACCTTTTTACATTGTTAAGAACAATTGGAAGTGACAACACCCCCCACCCATGTGGGGTGTGGGTGACCGGTTTTAACAAGCCAAAGAGGGCTTGTTTTTCCCTATAAATATATACCATAACATCTCATTTTTGCATGTATGCTTATCTTTCTACAAAATCTCTATCTCTCACTAAAAGAAATTTAATAAATTCTTCTTGTGTTCCTACTCTAATAATATCATTACTAAGGGTAGTAATATATCTATTAGTTCATAATAAGGGCTTCTACTATTTAATACTAGTGTAGTATTTTGTAGAGATTAAGGGTAGTCTTGGGTGCTACTAATTGGAGAGTTTCTACTTTGAAACTTGGAAGATCATCCTCATATTACTAGCTCAAGAACAATATTTGAAAGGAGTTCAAATATTGTGCCCATATTTTCATAATCAATGTAAGAAATGGTTCTTTCCTTTATATTTTGTTATGCATGCATAAGGTCCTAATAGTTTAAGAGTAAACTATTAATAAGATGATATTAGAAATGTCTAATATCGAGTTTAAGAAACTTACAAGTGGTATCAGAGCTAAGGTTGTTGCATGCATAATCGATTTATAGTTTTTTCGAGTTATGGTAACTTAAAGAAAACTAGTAATTTGTGTTTTATAAGATAAAATCACAAAGTTATTTGCATGTCAATATATTCTGGTCCTAACATGATTTTAGGTCATTTTGATGATTTATGGAAATTTATAGTGCTAAAATATGATTTTTAGTATTTTTATTACATTTTAATGAGTAAAATGATGTTTAAAATGCTAAAAATAGTTAGACTTGTCTTCTGACCTTGAAATTTTTACACAATATCACACATGCATTTTACTTACTTTATGTACAATTTAGTGTGAAGTGGATTTGTTTCGTGTGATTAATGATTTTTATATGATAAAATGAAATAAATAAAGGTCAAATGGTTAAAAATACTTTCACTTTGAATCTGACCATGAAATTTTAGTATATTGTCACATGCATGTTTTCCTGTCAGACTGGAAAATGTCAGACTGATGTGATTTGTCTATCATGATTTATGAATTTTTAATGTAAAAATGGCATAAATAGTGACTAATTTAGAAAATATAGCTAAAATATTTTTCATGTCAAGAGAAAATTGTTCCTGGTTGTATAAATGTCCCACATTTCAGATCTAAAGTTGAAAATTTAATATGATTAATTTTTGCATGCTTTATGTATTTTATTTGATAAAACCGATAAAGCGCAACCATTTTTCTCAAAAATCGATTCGAAATTCTAAACCATGATTTTTGACATTATGAGTGTCATGGAAATGTTCCAGAATGTACAAAAAATTTAAAATTCAAAATTTTAAATTATTGTAATTAAATTTGGATTTATTTGATTAAAATATGATTTTAAAAGTCTAATATGAGCAATTATATAACAAGAAGTTGAATTATTGTCAAAAAATTGTGTGATAACTAATTTTTGAGGCCTAAATGAATTGGGATAATTAACTTGGACTTAAATATGATTTAAGTATTGTTTGGTGATTTTAAAGTGTTATTATCACGCATTTCCGTAAAACCGGGTTATATTCGATATAAACCGTTAAATAGAGCGATTTGACATTTAACATGAGCATGTTTTATACATATTATGATGCTGCATTTTTATTTATGAATGTCATTTTTCAATTTATGAATGTCATATTTTGGTTTATGTAATTTGGAATTATGTAATTTTTCCTTGTATGGCCTTAGTTTTAATTGATATTGCCCGAAATGTAAGGGAATATTGATTCGGTTGTAATTTAATGTGATCTCGTATCACTTTTATTGTATTATTTTATTTTACAAATGTATAATAGAAAATTATTGTAATTTTATTATATATTTTGTAACTAATTGTAAAACCGGAATTTCCCAAAGACGGTGCAAATCGGAAAGGAGTTCCGAGAGAGAGAGACGGTGACTTTGGGAGGCGTGCTTATGAAGGTCAAGGGATCAAAGGAGTTGGTTTCCGTACTTGTAATAGATTATATGATTTTCTATTCTAGGAAAGGCCATACTAGGAGTTTTATTTTTATGCTTGCATTTTATTTAATATGTTTGCATGCATTGCCAAATCGCCATAACATGACATGCATATTTATCGAGTATTCGACCGTGTCAATTAAAATTATCATTATTTCTTCAATTTAATTCACTTAAACGAGATAGATAATAAATTGTCATGACCTCTCATATTAAATAATTGAGATCAAGCCTTACCAAATGTTAGAACCCATGAATCCCAATTTCGCAAGGAAGTAGGCTCGGCTCACCGGGGTGCTAAACTTGTTACGTTGGGTAAGTGGGGTAATAAATGTTATTATTTCGAAATTTGGATTGAGCTCAACTGAAGTATTCGCGACCGTAGCCGAATGTGTTCCGGGCTTAAGATAAATATTAAAGTAATATTATCGACTGAGAGTTCTAATGTAGAATCGATTAAAGAGTTAATACACCGAATTATGTTAATGAGGGATGAATCGGCTTACCGTGCCCAAGTTGATATGAATTCGGATCTCGGAATCATTTGTAATAGTTGGGTAGAGGTCACTATTTAAATCTTAAAACTTGTTTAAATGTTTACAAGTATTTAAAACGATAATTGTTAATTATTTTCTCCATCTCCTTTTCTAGTTTCATTTTACCGCAATGGATACATCTCATTCTACCGTACCTATCACCATTGATTCATATCACAAATCATTTGATGAAATTTGCTCTCAAAATAATCTTGATACGACTAGAGAACTTCATTTGGGAATAGGTTCCGACGGGAATCTCAACTTTGTTACCTCCTCCAAACCACCTTTGCCAAAACTTTTGGTGAAAGAGTCTTGGGAAGACAATCTCACCAAGAAGATGAAATCCTTGTCTTTGGAAGCAAGGAGAGATCAAGAGGCAAGTGAGAGTATTAGCAAGAAAAGTCTTGCACCTAAGATGAAATGGTTCAAAAATGAGAGGAAGAAAGGTAAAAAGTATAAGAGAAACGGAATAGGTAGTAAGACTACCAAAGGTCCGCAATTCAATGATGAATACAATTATTGTCATGGCATGGGCCATTGGATGAGGAATTGTCCCATCTACTTGGAGCATATTAGAGATGGACTAGTGATTCCACTCGGTAATACTCTCTCCGAAATTTTTGTTATTGATATAAATTATACCTCCACCACAACATGGGTATTGGATACTGGTTGTGGTTCTCACCTTTGTAATCACTTACAAGGGCTAAGAAACGTGGAGAAGCTAGGCAAGGGTGATGTGGATCTACGACTTGGAAATGGAGCTAGGGTAGCCGCCACTTCTAAAGGGACCTACGTACTTGTTTTAGCTAGTGGTTTTGAATTGTACTTGAATAATTGTTATTTTGTACCTTCTTTGTCTAAAAACATAATATCCGTAGCCATGTTAGACATGGAAGGTTTTACTTTTGCAATAAAAAACAATTGTTGTATGATTTCAAAGAATGACTTGGTCTTAGGCCAAGGTAATTCTATTAATGGTATTTATGTTCTTGAGACATCTAATTCAACAAGAGATATCTACAACATTCAATCAAAAAGACTCAAGTCAAGTGATCCAAATGAGTCATACATTTGGCATTGTCGATTAGATCACATAAATGAGAATCACATCAAAAGACTAGTATCGACTAGTATAATTAAACCGTTTAATTTTTAATCTTTTGGTATATGCGAATCTTGTCTCCTAGGGAAAATGACTCGTAATCCTTTTAGTGGTAAAGGGACACGAGCAAGCGAACTATTGGGCCTTATACATACCGGTGTATGTGGACCAATGACTATTTCTGCTAGGGGTAATTATGACTACTTCATTACATTCACAGATGATTTAAGTAGATATGGGTATATTTACTTAATCAAATATAAAAGTGATGCTTTTGAGAAATTCAAGGAATTTCAAAATGAGGTAGAAAACCAATTGAACAAAAAGATCAAAGCATTACGATCCGATCGTGGTGGTGAGTATCTTAGTAATGAATTTGATTCACACTTGAAGAATTGTGGCATTGTATCACAACTAACTCCACCAGGAACACCTCAACTTAATGGTGTGGCCGAAAGGAGAAATCGAACCCTACTTGATATGGTTCGATCTATGATGAGTCAAACCGAGTTGCCAGACTCGTTTTGGGGATTTGCAATCCAAACTGCCATAATATCATTGAATAAAAGCCCGACCAAAGCAACCGAAAAGACTCCATATGAGATGTGGAAAGGGAAAGTCCCAAATTTGTCCTATATGAAAATTTGGGGATGCGATGCTTTTGTTAAGGTAAAGACCGACAGTAAGCTAGCCCCAAGATCCGAAAAGTGCATTTTCGTAGGTTATCCAAACAACTCTCGTGGTTACTACTTCTACAAACCTCAAGAAAACAAAGTGTTTGTGTCTAGTGAGGCTTTATTTTTAGAAAGGGAACATATTTCTAAAAGCCAGAGTGGGAGAAAATTTGAACTTAACGAAGTTCAAGAGCCACAAACCGAAGAGGAGACGTTAGAAGATGTTCCTTCGTCGTCCAATTCTGTTGTTACACCATCTGTACCTAGGAGGTCCGGAAAGGTTAGTCACCAACCCGATAGATACATAGGTATTATCGAAGAAAATAACAATTTTGACTTGTTATTTTTAGAAAGTGATGAACCCACGACCTACAAAGCTGCCATCTCTAGTCCGGATTCCAATTTATGGCTAGAAGCCATGAAATCCGAAATGAATTCTATGTATGAAAATCAAGTTTGGGACTTGGTTGATTTGCCTGAATTTGTGAGACCTCTTCAATGCAAATGGATCTTTAAAGTAAAGAATAGCATAGAAGGACATGATGATGTCTACAAGGCAAGACTAGTTGCAAAAGGTTTCACTCAAATTCATGGTCTTCACTATGACGAAACTTTTGCTCCTGTAGCCATGCTAAGATCTATTCGGATAATGTTAGCGATTGCCGCATTTCATGACTATGAAATATGGCAAATGGATGTCAAAACCGCCTTCCTAAATGGGCATTTAGAGGAGGAAGTGTATATGATACAACCCGAGGGTTTTGTATATCCAAAAGATCCTAACAAAGTATGTGTTGGAGTAAGTGTCCTCCACAATAGTGCATTTATATAATAAATCTCATTTGGAATATACGTGGCATGATTAGTATATTTTGATACTCCACGTCAGTTGATTAACGTAAATCGGTAACGCTTTGGCTGACTAGAGTTTGACGTTATTGTCGTATGACGGCGGTATCAACTGATCCCTTTAGGTCACACCTATAGGATGAGACCCAAATAGAATACTAATTATTTGTATTCGCTACAGTTTAATTAGAGCATTACATATATTGGATATGTACGTTTAGTTACGAGAGTTATTTATTGGAAATTGAGTTGCGAACTCATTCCACTTAGGTTTATTAGTCAATTATACGATAACTGACTGAATAAATTTTACGTCTTATTTTAATACGATTAAATAAGATTTAATTTAATGATTAATCGTTAATTCATTAAATTATTTGAGGTTATGCATATATTTTGAGGTAGAGGTAATTAGTTAATTATATTTACAAGGAGTTGTAAAATAAATTAACTGGGCATTGTGGGACCCATTATATATTGATATAATGGTAAAATATCACTTAAAAGTTAAGTACATATTGTTTATTAATTTGAGTCATATAATTGTTATATGATCAAATTAACACTTAATTATACAAGATAATTAAGCATATGATTAATAAATATTTGTGAGACAAATATCAAAAATCAAAATGGTCCATTATGGACACAAGTGGACCGGTTTTGAGTAGGTAAAATCATTAGTTATTTTACTCTACCAATTCTACACTCCATCACATGATAATGAATTGTTATGACACAATCATCATCACAATTACTACCAACACTCAAAGTCTTTTGCATGTGAGTAAAAGAAGAAAAATAAGAGCCATACATTGCCAAAAAAGTGACCGGCCATATGGCTTGACATTGAACAATTGTTGTTCAATTTTGTATCACTTCATTTTGCTTATTTTCTTATTCTTTCTAAAACCTCCAACTTCTCTCTAAACTCTCATATATATACTAATATTCTCTACATATTACTAGTGTAGTAATACTATAATATTAGTAGTATTTATCTTACTTATTATCTAGTTAATAATAAGGTAAGATTATTTGGGTTTAATCTTGGGTGCAACAAGAAGGAGACCTTCTACTTTGGAGGTTATTTTTGGAGGATCATCCACCTAATTTCATGCTCAAGAACAATAAGAAGGAGTTCTTATTGTGCCCATATTGAACCGAAAATCCCAATGTAAGGATGTTTTGGTCTTATCTTTTCTTTTATGCTTTTATATTTGCATGCATGATAACTAGATCCTAAATCATTAACTTAATGTAATTTAATGAATTAATTAGAGGAGTCGAATTAAAGGTCTAGGACTTTCATGTGGTATCAGAGCTCAATTGTTACATGCATGTCGATTTTAAGCATTAAAATTGAGTTATACGATAACTTGGGTAAAATTGAAAATTTGTGTTAAAAATTGGTTTGCACGTAATTTTTGATTTGCATGCATACCTACTGACCTCAAAAAGGTTGTGGTCAAATTTGGTGATTTTATGGATTAATTTGCTATTTATTATGATTTATAGCCTTTAAATCATGTTAATATGCATATTTTATGTTAAAAGTTATCTAAAAATAGTTGTATGTTGATTTTGGCCATGAAATTTTAATATCACCTCACGTGCATGTTTTACATACTGTATGTAAAATTTCGTGACTTTTAATTAAGTTTTGCATGATGATTGATTTTTATAAGATAAAAGTCAATAAAGTGAGATCATTATGTTTATAAAATTGAAAAGTCCTTTTCTGGTCTTGAAAATTTTTGGTACATTTTACATTCTGATGAGGATACTATTGGTGAAATTTCATAATTTGTTTCACTGTTTTACTATATGAAATGATTTTTATTTGATAAAACCATTAAATATTAAGTTATTTGTTCATAAAATTAATTTAAATTTTTTGAGCAAATGTTTTTTATTTTTAGAATTCCTGGACATGTTCCAGAATGTACAAAATTTTTGGTTTCAAATTTTATGATGTTTATATTTTATTTTGGTTTTATTTCATAATTGTTATGATTAAACCGTAATATTTAGCAAATGAAATCAAATCGATCTAATTAATGACCAAAAAAATTAGTAGTGACTAATTTTGAGTTATAAAACAATTTAGTTGATTATTTTGAACTTAAATATGATTTAAGAGTTGATTATTGATTTTTAATGGGTAAAAATCGATAAAATCCATAAAACCGAGCTAGAATGAGCATGATAAGTATCAAGGGCGATTTTGGCATGTCTTTTACAGCATTTTATTTATGTTGTTATTGTTGAATGAATGAATGTCATTTATTTAATTTTTAATGCAAGTTGTACCTAGTATGGCGTAGATTATTTTAATCGGTATTACCCGTAATGTAAGGGAATAACGATTCGGTTGTAATTTTATTTGCGATCTCGTATCGCCGTTTGTAATAATTTAATTTCATTTTTAGATCAAATGTATAATAGGAATTTTATTTGTATCTTTTTGTAATTAATTATTATGAAGACGGAGATTCCCGAAGTCGGTGTTCCAAAAGACGGTGCCATGAAGAGGCTAGGGCCAAGGAGTTGGTTTCCGATTTTGTAATCTACTAGTTAATTAGATTAGCTAGGTGGCCATACTAGGATTTATTATTTGCTTGCTTTATGTTTTACACACATGCCAAAATCGCCAACATGCATCTTTATTTCTTGATTGTCAATTCAAAGTTATTCAAAATTCACCGACTTAGTTCGCTTATAGGGAATTAATAACAAAATTGACAAGACCTCTTGTGACACCCTCAAATTTGCGGAAAGAAAAACAAGTAATTTAAATAAATAAAAGATGAGAATACGTTTCTAATAGGTTCACTTTAGTGAAAATCGACAAATTTTAAAACCGGAACCTACTATTAAATATATTTATCATAACAAAGGTGTCTTAAACAAACAAGGTTCATAACAAAAAGAAATAATATTATACATAAGAAATATCTAAAACGGGAGACATGTTTACCGTATAAATACGGAAATCAAAGAGTGTATAATAATATACAATCCTAAGAACCGAATATAGGTCCAAGGTAAATACTTCGCTCGCTAGCTCGTCAATGTACCCAAGTATGCATCACAAACCTGCCAACCGCATTAAATATAAACACGGAAGCCACAGTCAGTGGGGAGTAACTCCGAGTTCTCCCAGCCACTAAATGTCGAGTTTAATAAAACATGAATAACATAAAAGCAATGTATATGGAAAATACAAAACCTTAACATATATGATATGCTTTTCATGTTATGAAACAATTAACTAACATATAACCTAGCATATGAAAGCTTTCATGTGAATCCGATAATAAACTATAACACGAGGTAGGGAAGCTGGTATGCTAGCTCAGAGGTTACCGTTAACATGGCCATGATACACTCAAACCCTAAGCAAACATAATATCATGTGAATCAGTTAACAATCGGTAATCCAAACTCTATCAACCTTAGCCGGCTTGCATCTCACCTTCTAAGATTCATAGAATCATCAAACATGAAAAGACCAATACTTCTATAAACAGGCATAAGTTCCTAGCACGTCCCATAGTCGACTGTAACTCGAGGCTATACCACAAGGTAGGAAAACATCCTAGTCCTAGACTGATCAGACCTAGCGACAACAGCTATTCCATTCCCCGTCCCATGACAAAACAGTACATGAGAATCTCTACTAGGCGACCCCCTAAGCAGAGTTGGCTAGTACTTAAGCTGGCTCCATTCTCAAAGTGGATTAGGCAGCAATGCCCCGACTTAGAGATAAACCCCCCAGGCCGTGACACAAAAGCTATCAACGGTGAACATATACTCGTTAAAGATAGTAAGGCCTATCAATGTCATGATCCAAGATACTCATTTAGAATTAGAATGGTCAAGACGTCATATACTCATAATTCTCTATGGGTACTTAGTCAACACGACACATATCATACAATCAAACAGTCACGGAAACAACTTCCTATCATGTGACTAAATGCATATAAATCATATTAAAATATCATATCGCCTCATATCTACTAAGGCTCATTCATTCATTAACTATAAACTTACTTGAAGACAAATCCCCGACCCGAGTCCCGCGACGGGTCATCAGTCAAAACGGGGCTGACTAGATCTTAGTTTGACCAAACCCGTTTGGTCAAACCGGCTAGAAACAGAGTCTTTACGAATTAGACTTGAACATAAAAATCATCATATTCATTACATGTTTATTTTATTAAACTTCTAACATGTGAATTATTAAATCTTACGAAAAACCCGCTTGACTTAAAGGATATCAAATTAAACTACGATCTCGTATTATAATTTCTAACATGTGAGAAATAATAATTTTATGAAAAACCTTTTAATTAAATATTTTACTTGTTAACATTTCTCACTTGCTAAATATTACAAACACGATAAAATAACAATAACTCAAAAACCGTCACAAGTCCAAAGTGAGGACTCATGGTGTAACAACCCGAAATGTACCCAA
Organism: Heliosperma pusillum; assembly: GCA_022085475.1. Taxonomy (NCBI): domain Eukaryota; kingdom Viridiplantae; phylum Streptophyta; class Magnoliopsida; order Caryophyllales; family Caryophyllaceae; genus Heliosperma; species Heliosperma pusillum. Next base: position 14,057 of record JAIUZE010072854.1, read on the forward strand.
TTTTTTCTAGTAAAAATATTTACTAACACTTTTCAGCAGACTTAGGGTTTTAAAATAGAAATTTTTGTTCCGAGTCGTATTTTGAAATTCCGCGTTCGTATTTGGAATTTCTGA
>JAIUZE010072855.1:0-17823 GCA_022085475.1 Heliosperma pusillum
GAATAAATTGTTGGCTTTATTTGGATCATCGCATACTTGACTTGGTTTGTTTGTCGAGTCTCAATCTTATCAATCTTATACCGCTAACAGTGAGATGCAAGCCCTAGTGAGCGTATTCGGTTGCCTAAGAGTAACTTCCCCGAGTCTTTGAATAACATGATGGTCTCGGATTTGATTTCCACATGATCTTATCATTATATATATGATTGCCTATCTATTCTTATTGTAACTCACATGTATATTCATATATGCATGATTTTACTTTTGTATTTCCTTATATGTACGTTTAATGTGATATGGCTGGGAGAACCCGGAGTTACTCCCCACTGACTGTGGCGTTCATGTTTTTCATGAATGTGCAGGTTGCTTGCATGGATGGCTTTTTGGCTATGATATTTTGGGGTTCGGGTGTGAGCTAGCGGGCGTTGTCCCTTGAAGTTTCAACTCTAGACGATTTTAGCTAGTTTTGCTAAACACTTGTTCTTTGCTAACATTTAAGAGACCCCGTCTCTTTGTTGTATTTTCGTACTTAGTTGTAACATTTTGACACTCCTCGTTTTATTTAACTTGCATGCATAAAACTTTTTAAAACTACTTATTTCCGCAATATAATTCACATGCTTGTTTGTTTTATATTTCCGCATTTGCGAGGGTTGTCACATTTCTTGTCCTATTACAATCTCCCACTCAATGCAAGGTGTCTTGCAAGTCGTACTTGCATTTGATCATATCATGAGTGGTTTCCTAGATCTGGAGTGTAACTGTCTGACCGGAATTATCTACCATAGATACCTTCCGAACGTGGCCACGCATTTTTAGCTTACTCCTCCTCGAGTGGCCTTGAGATTTAAATCAACCCTAACAAGGGGTGGAAAATTCCTATTGCACTATTCCCTTGGCATAGCCACAGCTCATCATGACCCAAAAGATGCTCATTTGACCCCAGTTACGAAGGTCATAGAGCATAAATCAAAGTCACTCTGGAACTGTGGCACCTTAGGCGAACAGTCTTTTGTCAAATAATTGACTCAAAAAGAATACTATAGTAGCTCTTGCCACGACCAGGCTATATGAGTTGCCAGAACTCTATAAGCGGTCACTGCCCGACATATTGTCCCTTACAGTCTGTCTATGTGATCGACTGGTCATCCCTTATGACCCTATGGCAGTTGAACTTGCCATCGATCGCATCACACTCTAGTCACTTGGAGACGTCACCTCATATAAGCAACTAGGGGCCAATACTATGTTAATACAGTCCACTTTAATTGGGTTTAAAATTGTCTCTACAGCCCATTTGGATATAACAAAGCACAAGACGAGTTTTAGAAACTCAAACGATAAAAGTGATTATCATATATGAACAATCAACACACTGTTATTGCTTCATATCATATAATCTAAAGTTTATTTCGTCCATGACAATTCATGACGATCTTATTAAATGCAATAAAGGCTTGGGTAGTGAATATACCATATATTCATTCATTCCAACCTTGTGAATTGCTTTTTCCTTCCATCCAACGTTATTCCTAATAATATGAATTCATCTACGTACATGTCTAGATCTCTATCTAGTGTTGGGCTCTTTAACTTGAAAGATGCTCCCACTTGTTATCATGATAACTGATAGGTATTTAGGTGAAAGGATCTACCATTATCTCCTTGTAAGCCACCGTATCCTCATCATAATGTACTAGGTCTCTATTTGTAGAATTTATAATGATTGACTCTTCAATCATCCTTTTAGTTATTCGCTATTGTATAAAAAATACGCCTAGGATTTCGATAAATCCTTATAAGTTTAGAAATTTGGGTTCGTTCATGCTGCCAGCATACAATACATTTAGGTTCGTTCATGTAATGGCATACATGATAGGCCTAATGGCGAAAACATTAGTACTCATGTGATCAACAACTCTTAGGTTCAGTGGATGATTATGACCCTTTCATAGTCATCCCACTTTCATCAACATAAACAACCTATTTAACTTGTTGAAATAGATAAAGGATCTTATCGATATAAGACACTTTTCTAAATGCCAAACTAAAATCTTCTATTCCACAATAGATTTTGATTTTAGTATACATGTTGCCCTCTTTCATCGAGCATTAAAATCCAACCACTCCTTTCAAAAAAAGTAACATGAATACGTTACTCACAATGAGTGATACGTCATTCACGTGGAAAACAATTTCTCCCACTGAACTTCATGTCTTTACATGATAACTTAAACTCCCACTTAACTTCATGTTTATACATGACTTTAACTCCCACTGAATTTCATGTCTATACATGACTTTTCGACAATTCGAGTGAAAATCTTCTTATATCTCATTATAGAAAAGATCATCATAACCTCCTGGTAAATACCATAGGCTTGTGTCATGTACAAATCCTATTTTAAATCCCTATTTGGACATCTGGTCTTGTCACCTACTATGAGGTATTTTACTGATGACTTGGATCTAAGCATAGTTACGCATTAACTTAGCTTTTGCAGTCATTTTCTTGTATTAGTGGACACTTCCAAATAAAACATTTTCATGTCTGTGGAATGATTTATTGGTCAACTCCAAATATATCATACCTTTGCATAGATTCCACATAGTTTCATAAGTCTCTTTAGAAAAACGAAATATAAAATTTCTAGGTACTTCCACTTCATAGATCATAATCTTATTATATCAAGAACATTTTCTTTAGGTTTCGTCACTAGTCTAAGGATTCACCTAAGAACGCTTTGTTTTGGTCTCCTCGCTACTCTTGAGTCTAACCTAAGAACATTTTCTTTTGGTTTCCTCACTAGTCTTGAGTCTAACCTAAGAACATTTTCTTTTGGTTTCCTCACTAGTTCCTAACCAGTTTTACAGTGTGGTTTATTTTCTCCCACTCTATCTTTAGAAAAATACAACTATTTTCTTTAAAGATAGCCTTATAAGCCACAAACAATTTTGTACACATACTCGTGAGGGAGGTAGAAGTATCATAACATGACCTTAAGTGATCTACTAAAGACTACATTGTAAAGACATCGAATCTTAGCTTCGAGATAGACTGGTTCTATAAGCTAAAGAGGTGTACTCATATTCATGTCAATTACAATCTTTATAAGTGGCGTGGCCAATTGGTTTGGTAGACTCCCTATTTTGAGTTCAATAACTCAATTTTGACTTAGCAATTGATCTTTCAAAGTGAGAATCGAATTCTTAGTCTTCTATTATAATGACCCAATCATCATAATACTAATATGATCAATTTGAGTCGATACAATTTATGTTATTGGTGCAAGAAGAGTCTGATGACAAGTTCTTAGAACAAAAAAAAAGGTTTCAACAACCTGAGTGACTTGGGTTGAAAACCGAGTCAGTAAATCCAATTACAACCAATGTCAATAAAAGGAATTAAACCAATTTCCATGTCAAACAAGGAAATTATAAAAGTTCTAAAAACAATGTCTCAAAAATACATCCCAAGATTTAGACAATTCAAAATGAGACCAAGCTTCCATAGGTCTTCAATCATGGGTATCTACCTTACCTTCCCTTGAAGAGCTTTCTTAGGCTTGCTTGTTCTTGCCTTTATCCTTGCTAGGATTTCCTAATTACAATTAAATAGGGTAAGAATCAAAACTCGTATCTATATACCAAAGTTGAGATCATAACATAAATGATAGGGATAAATATTTACCTACTGGAACAATCTTTCCAGTTTTAAGATCTCCAAGATACTTAGAGCAATTCCTCTTCCAATGCCCTATGCCATTACAATAATGGCATTTTTCCTCATTGGAGGCACCCTTCTTGGGCATAAGAGAGCTATTCTCAATAGCTTTACCCTTTCCCTTGAAGGTGGAGGGCTTCTTCCCTTTACTACCACCTTTCTTGAACTTCCCCTTACTCTTATTATTAATATGGAGTACATCCTTGGAGGTGCTAACATTTAGCCCCATGTCTCTCTCAGTTTGCACAAGCATCTTGTGCAATTCATGAAGAGAGGTTTTCATGTTTTTCATATTGTAGTTTACCCTAAACTGCACATAAGCCTTGATATTCCCCAAGGAATGAAGTACTCGATCAATAACTAGTTGTTCGGGAATGTCAACCCCTTGCATTTTGAGAGTATCAACATGCTCAATCAATTTGAGTACATGAGGGCTAACTTTTGGCCCTCTTTTAGGTTCATGTCGAAAAATACGGAAGCCATCTCATATTGAATGATCCTAGGAGCTTGTGACAAACATGGTCACAAGCTTGGCATAGATCTCATAGGCCGTGCTCATCTTATGGCAATCCCTTGAAGATCGGCCTTCATCGATGATAAGTGAATATTTGTATGATTTTAACCCCCAATTTAGCTCGGTTTTGTATATCATTTGTGCATTGTTAAGACATTTTATGAGCTAATATCGTCTTCTAGGCGAATTCCTATGTTCTAACCTGTTTTGTAGGGAAAGTGACGTTTCTACGCCCTTTTTCTATATTCCCGAGCATTTGCCTAGAACCCGACGATTTGAAGAAGCAAGCTTGACCAAGTCAAATGCATTTCAAGAAGGTTCACTGATTCGAAAGAGAGAAGAAGTAAATACGGTTTCGCAGTTGTCGGAAGATCGATCAGTCAGGTGAAGAATTCATCATTTTACATCAAACCCGACTCAAGAAGTCAAGGGGGATAATGAAAGTCAAGTCATAGGCCAAGGGAGATGAAACGGAAGTCAATGTACCAAGATTACACCTTACCCGATCGGGTAAGTGGTGTACCCGATCGGGTATCTCTGCTGATCCGAGCTTTTGCTTCGACTTCTGGAGTGTAAACTACTATGACTTGTGAGTTTGAGGGAAGTTTAGCTAAGCTTACTTAAACTGAAACCAAACACAGACAGCAATGGGGGTTGTTTTAGAGAGAGTGACTTGTATCAACTGAAATTTAAAGATATGACTTAGAGAAACTCCCCTACAGCAAGGCACAAGAGAAGGGACTCAAAGACTAGTTTTGAGACAGGTTTAAAGTGTTACAGCAAAGCACAAACACCTTAGACTAGGCTCAAGCAGCAAGCAAGCTAATCACAGCAAGGCACATATATAACTTGACTCACAAAGCAAGACACTGATCAAACACCTTGTAGATGTATCAGGCTTGACTCAAACTACAGCTCTTAGCACAAGTTTGAAAGATTTGAGGGATTTCTCAAGTTTAATTCATTCATAAAGTCTGACTAAAACAACATACAAGACCTCCTTATATAGGGAGGCTGATATCTTGTGAACCATTGGATGTATAGATCATCCAAGGGCCAGCTTAGGATCTAAACTACTACAACTGACACTAATTAAGAGCCTTACAAGAGGACGAGCTCAACAACTATAAAGTACATACACAAGACACAAAGAACAGACTGAACAAAAAGCAAATAAAGCAGTTTTGGAGTTTTCCTGAAATGGAAATCTGTTGTTCTTGTTGTCTTGTTGCTTTGCCTGGATGTGTTGCTGCTCCTTGGGACTCTCTACTCTTATTAGAACTTAGATAAGACCTGCCTTGGACGAGGACAAGTTGACTTAAGCAAAAGGAAGCCACAATCTGACTTGTACCTTCTCTGTTTTTAATGTTTACTTGACTCTAGCTTGGGGTGCTTGTTACTTGTGTTTTTACTAGACTTCAAGAGGGGTTATACTGGACAAACATGTAGCTTGGGGGGTTGGCTTGATGGTAGGCCATGGTAGGGGTGGTTGAGATGCCCTGGTGTACCTCTTTGGTGCAGGGTTTGCTGATGGGTCTGCCTGGTTCTGAATGGCATTGTTTCTGTCTTGTGTGAGAAATGTGGACTGAGTTGGGGCTTGACATGGCTTGGTGAGCCCTGGACTATCTTCCTCAATGTATTGGCTTGGCCTGGCTTGAGTTTGGCCTGTCATGGTTTGTTGTTTGGACCTTGTGACTCGAGCTTCCATCTGAGGGGATCTTGGGGTCAGGCTTGTCTTTTTTGTGGCTTGATCATCAAGGCCCCTTGGGTGAGCTCCTGCTGCAGCCTCCCCAGGTTGAAAAGGGCTTGACCTCAAACCTGTGTCTTCCTCCCCCTCAGAGTCTTCATAGAAGGGACTAAGATCTCCAATATTGAATGTTCCATGCACTGCATACTCTCCTAGTAGATCAATTCTGCAGGCATTAGGACCTATCTTCTCTATGACTTGAAAAGGACCATCTGCTGTAACAACCCGAAAAGTACCCAATTTTTCTAGTAAAAATATTTACTAACACTTTTCAGCAGACTTAAGTTTTTTTAAAATAGAATTTATTGTTTCGAGTCGTATTTTGAAATTCCGCGTTCGTATTTGGAATTTCTGAGAGATTTCATGAAAAGACCGTTTTTAGTCATCTTTGACCTTTCTTGACTTTTAAGTCGTCTTTGACTTTTTCTTGACTTTTTAAAGTCGTCATTGACTTTTCTTGACTTTTAAGTCGTCATAAACTTTTCTTGACTTTTAAGTCATCTTTGACTTTTCTCGACTTTTAAGTCGACTTTGACTTTCGTTGACTTTTCCCGACTCGCCTTGCGAGTTTGAAGACCGAAATTTTATTTAAAAAAATAATATTTTTGATTTATTTTTATAAAGATTTATTAAGATTTATCATAATTTAATATAATTATTTTGAATTTATGCGGAATTTAAAGAATAACTTTTACGGTTTTTAACCGAACATCATTTAACTATTCTCGAGTCATCGTAAATCCCGTAACAAATTCGAAACTCGACTTTGGCATGAGTCACACGCGCGTGTCATCTTTTTCCACTCACAATTAGATATTCTAATTGCTTTGATTAAACTAATAATAATATCTAGATATTTATTCACTTTATCGATCAGTTAACGAAAATTACGCAAAACGCTCGAAATCAGACCCGACAAGCTCAACATCACACGGCACTTCTTACTCTCTTAGACCTAGATATTTTCATTATTTTTCATTACAATATCATAATATCTTGATATTTAGTTTAATTAACTTTATCGTTAATTATATTTAATCGATTACCGTAAAATAATTATTAAACGCAAGTCAATTACGTAACAACAATTTCAAAACCCGACTTCCTAATCCCTCTATAAACACACGGCTCACACACCCTCTTTAATCACTAACAACTTTTCATTTTTCAACAAATCAAATTAAGATCTAAATATTACTTTCTTCATCGTTCTTCATTTGTTCTTCGTGTTCTTCAATTGTTCTTCATTGTTCTTGAGCAAAACCTTCATAAAATCTTCATTTCTTAATTAAATCCGTCCTAACTTATATTTCTAGACTCTCCTCTTCGCTCCCCATCTTCACGTACGGTTTTATTTCAATTCCGACAAAATCGTTTTCAACACTTTAATTATGGAAAATCATGTTTTAATTCTAATAATGTTTTCCTTGTCATTTCTTATAGGGGAAGATTTTGAAGACGAGTTTGGAGACTCGTATATTTTGGGTGAAGATTAGTAGAAGGGTTTTTTATTATATACTTCTTATTATTTTGGTGCTAAGTGGTTTTGCTAGCTAAGGTAACAATTCCGATTTACTCGACGAATTAATGTCACATAGCCTTTAGTTTTTGTTCATGTTATGGTTTTTATGATTTTAGTTAGTAAAATAGCCTTTAGCTTTGGTTTCTTTTATTTTTGGTTCATCTTTTGTTTTTGGTTCATGTTATTATGATTTATGGATTTTTAGTAGTAATATGATAAGTGGTATGATTTCTATGTTGTATGGCATTTTTATGTTGTTTAGTGTTCTTGATGAATTTTTATGATTGTTCATAATAATGATTTTTGTATGATGGATGGTTAAATTGGTTGTTAAAATGGGTGTTGATTAATTAAAACATGTTAGAAACAATTTGGGGTGAGTGATGGTGGTGGCCGGAAAAGGGCTGGAAAAACCGGACCAAACCAGCCGGTCCAGGCCGGTCCAGACCGGTCTGGGGTGGTCCATGGTGGGTCCGGGTTTTGGTCTTTGGGTTGTGTCGATGTTTGATTGATATGTTGTTGTTTTGACGGGTTTTAATTATGTTAAAGCATGCGGGAATTTTTAAGAAACGGTTTTGTAAAAAAATGTAAAATCTGCCAAAACAGCCCAATTAGGCCCGTGGGCCCATTCAGGCCCATGTGGGGTCCGGCCCAACTCAGCCCGTGGGTCCCACTTTGGGACTTGTGGCGGTTTTTGAGTTATCGTCATTTTTATTGTGTTTTGTAATATTTAGCAAGTGGGAAATGTTAATAAGTAAAATATTTAATTAAAAAGGTTTTTCATAAATTATTATTTCTCACATGTTAGAAATTATAAGACGAGGTCGTAGTTTAATTGGTTATCATTTAAGTCAAGCGGTTTTTTGGGTATAATATGATAATTCACATGTTAGAAGTAGTAATAAAATAACATGTAATGAATATGTTGATTTTATGTCTATGTGATAAAGACTCTGTTTCTAGCCGGTGTGACCAAACGGGTTTGGTCAAACTAAGATCTAGTCAGCCCCGTTTTGACTGATGACCCGTCGCGGGACTCGGGTCGGGGGTTTGTCTTCAAGTAAGGTTGTATTTAATTAATGAATTAGCCTTAGTAGATATGAGGCGATATGTTATTTGATTTTGATTTATATGCAATTAGTCACATGATAGGAAGGGTTTCTGTGACTGTTTTATTATATGGTTGGTGTCGTGTTGACTAAGTACCCATAGAGAATTATGAGTATATGGCGTCTTGACCATTCTAATTCTAAATGAGTAGCTTGGACCATGACATTGATAGGCCCTACTATCTTTAACGAGTATATAGTTCATGGTTAATAGCTTTTGTGTCACGGCTTGGGGGGTTTATCTCCAAGCTGGGGCATGGCTGCCTAATTGCTTCCACTTTGGGAATGGAGCCCGCTTAAGTACTAGCCAACTCTGCTTAGGGGGTCGCCTAGTAGAGATTCTCATGTACTGTTGGTCATGAGACAGGGAATGGGTTAGCTGTTGTCGCTAGGTTCGAATCATCTAGACTAGTATGTTTTCCCTACTTGTGGTATAACTCGAGTTACAAGAAGTTCGACTATTTGACGTTCTAAAACTTATGCCCTGTTTTGTATACTATTGTCTTTCACATGTTTGTATGATTCTATGAGTTTTGAAGGTGAAGACTGCCAGCGGCTAATTGATAGAGTTTGGAATTACCGGTTGTTAACTGATTAACATGATATCTTGTATGATTAGGGTTTGAGTGTATCCTGGCCATGTTAAAGGTAACCTCTGAGCTAGCATACCAGCTTCCCTACCTCGTATTATAGATTGTTAACGGATTCACATGATAGCTTTCATATGCTAGGTTATATGTTAGTTATTTGTTTAATAACATGAAAAGCATATCGTATATGTTAAGTTTTGTATTTTCCATATACATCTCTTTTATGTTATTCATGTTTTATTAAACTCGACATTTCGTGGCTGGGAGAACTCGGAGTTTCTCCCCACTGACTGTGGCTTCCGTGTTTATATTTAATGCGGTCGAACAGGTGGTGATGCATATTTGGGGTACATTGACGAGCTAGTGAGCGAAGTATTTACCTTGGACCTATATTCGGTTCTTAGATTGTATATTATTATACACTCTTTTATTTCCGTATTTATACGGGAGATATGTCTCCCGTCTTGTAAAATTCTTATGTATAATATAAATTTCCTTTTGTAATGAACCTTTTATTTATGACACCCTTCGTTATGTATTTAAATTATTTTTTTTCTTTCTTTCCGCAAATTGAGGGTGTCACATCTGCTCTTGGCTCTAGCTTATTCTTTCTCTTGGAAGGGAACCTTTCTTTCCTTAGGTTGATCCATACTAAGTCTCCTGGTGCAAAGTCTTTCTTGATCTTAGGAACCTTGGCATTCTTTTTGTATAGATCATTGGTCTTCTCAATTTGTTTTCTGACTGATTCATGGAGTTTTAGCATTTGTTCCACCCTTTTCTTGGCATCATAGTGGATCTCTGACCTGCACACATTAGACAAATTCAAAGGCATTAAGGGGTTAGTACCATAGACCACTTCAAAGGGGGAGTGGCTTGTGGCTGCTGATGGAGCTCTATTGAAAGAGAACTCTGCTTGAGCTAGCTTTAAGTCCCAATCCTTGAGGGATCTGCTGACTATACACCTCAAGATCCTTCCCAAGGTCTTGTTGGTCACCTGAGTTTGTCCATCTGTTTGAGGATGATGGGAGGTACTAAACAACAACCTAGTGTTAAGCAGCTTCCACAATGTTCTACAGAAATGACTCATAAACTTTGTCTCTGTCAGATACAATAGTTCTTGGAACTCCATGTAACCTCACCACCTCATCAAGGTATAGCTCTGCTACACTCATAGCATCCTCAGTTTTCTTACAAGCAATGAAATGTGCCATCTTGCTGAACCTATCCACAACCACCATGATAGAATCTTTCCCTCTTGTTGTCCTAGGCTATGCTACTATGAAATCCATGCTTAAATCTTCCCAAGGCCTACATGGGACAGGTAGGGGGGTGTAAGGTCCTGCTTGAAATGAACTCTTGGCCTTTTGACAAACTCCACACCTTCTGAGCACTATTTGGACCTCTCCCATCATCTTAGGCCAGTAGAATTGATCCTGCAATATGTCCACAGTTTTCTGAACCCCAAAGTGTCCTTCAAGGCCACTTCCATGAACTTCCTTGATCAATAGACTCCTATAAGTCCCTCTGGGAACACAGAGCTTGTTTCCCTTGAACAGGAACCCATTTTGTAGAGTGTAGGGTGAATCAATGGTCTTTGTACCCTCCTTCTGTGCTAACCAATCTTCTGCAAAGTCTGGATCTTCTTGATACATGTCCTTCATGAACTCAAAGCCAAGAACCCTTTGCTCCATGGTTGATAGCAGAGTGTACCTCCTAGACAATGCATCAGCCACCACATTTTGTTTGCCCTCTTTGTATTTGCTAGAAAAGGTGAATGACTGGAGGAACTCCACCCACTTAGCATGCCTATGACTGAGCTTATGCTGTCCTCCTATGTACTTCAATGCCTCATGATCAGAGTGTAAGACAAAAGGCTTGGGCTTCAGGTAATGACTCCAATGCCTCAGAGCTCTGACAAGAGCATAGAACTCTTTGTCATATGTAGAATAGCTCAGCTTAGCTCCACTTAGCTTCTCACTAAAATAAGCTACAGGTTTCTTCTCTTGGATAAGGACAGCTCCAATTCCTACTCCACTTGCATCACATTCAACCTCAAATAGGCTGTTAAAGTCTGGCAACCTGAGGATAGGTGCACTGCACAAGAGTTTCTTCATGTGTTTGAAAGCCTGCAAAGCATTCTCACTCCAAGTGAACTCTCCCTTCTTCATGCATTCAGTGAGGGGTGCTGCAATGGTGCTGAAATTCTTAATGAATCTTCTGTAGAAGGATGCTAAGCCATGGAATCCTCTCACTTCTGTGATATTCCTAGGAACAGGCCAAGACTGAACTGCACTGATCTTGTCTTGATGCACTGAAATGCCTCTACCAGACACCACATATCCTAGAAACTTGACTTCCTCAGTCATAAAGGTGCATTTCTCAAGCTTCCCAAAGAGTTTACTCTCCTTAAGTATCTCAAACACAGCCTCAAGATGCCTCAAATGATCATCCTTGCTTTTGCTGTAGATGAGAATATCATCAAAGTATACCACCACAAATCTCCCTAGGCAAGGCCTAAGCACTTATGTCATCAATCTCATGAAGGTACTTGGGGCATTTGATAGGCCAAAGGGCATGACAAGCCACTCATAAAGGCCAAGCTTTGTTTTGAAGGCTGTCTTCCACTCATCTCCTTCCCTGATCCTCAATTGATGGTAACCTTGCCTCAAATCAATCTTAGAAAAGAACTTTGAACCACTCAGCTCATCCAACATGTCATCAAGTCTAGGTATAGGGAACCTGTACTTGACTGTGATGTTATTGATAGCCCTGCTATCTATGCACATCCTCCAAGTCCCATCCTTCTTAGGAACCAACAATGCAGGCACAGCACAAGGGCTTAATGACTCCCTTACAAACCCTTTACTCATCAACTCTCCAACTTGCTTCTGCAGCTCTTGTGTAGCCTTAGGATCACATCTTTAGGCTGGTCTATTAGGTAGTAAAGACCCTGGCACAAGGTCTATCTGGTGTTCAATTCCTCTTAAAGAGGGTAAGCCATCAGGAAGTTCCTCTGGGAATACTTCCTTGAACTGATCAATGAGGGGCTTAACTTCTGCAGGGATTACCTTAGACTCCCCTTCCTGAACTTCTTTTGATAGCAGCATCAATATAGGTTGCTCTTTAGTACATTCTTTGACCATTGCTGATTCAGATAGAAACAAGACTCCACTAAAATTTTCAGCCATACTAGGACTCCCATAACTCTTCTGATGTGGTGGCAAGGGGGCTAATGTCACCTTCCTGCTCCCATGCTTGAAGGAATAGGTGTTGCTTCTTCCTTGGTGTATGGAGCTTTTATCAAACTCCAATGGCCTTCCTAATAACAAGTGACATGCATCCATTGGGACCACATCACACAATACTTCATCCTTGTACACACTTCCAATGGAGAAAGGGACCATACATTGCTTATCCACCTTAACCTCTTCTCCCTTACTCAGCCACCTCAACTTATAGGGGTGAGGGTGATCTTGAGTGCTCAACTTCAGCTTATCAACCATAGTAACAGAGGCCACATTGGTACAACTACCTCCATCTATAATAAGGTTACAAACCCTCCCTTGTATGGTACATCTGCTCCTGAAAATGAGGGACCTTTGATCCTCCTCCAAAGGTATCTGTTGTGAATGCATTACTCTCCATAGGACCAAGCTGTGGCCTGTGTCAGGGAGTGCCACTATTGCCTCCTGACTAGACTCTTCTTCCTCACTCACCACTTCTTCAACCTCAGGCTCATCCCTCTCATACTCAACTAGACCTTCTTTCTCCCAAGTCTCAACCTCCATTATAGTTAAGGTCTTCTTAGAAGGGCAATCCTTCCTGAAATGTCCATAGCCTTGACATTGGAAGCACCTAATTTTGTTCTCAGTCAATGAAGTGCTTGGCTTTTGACCCATGATGCCCTTTCCCTTGTCTAAGGTAGGTGGGGGTGCTGTCTTAGGGGTATCCATGGTTCTCAACCCACTATAAGGTCTGGTTTGAAAAGGCCTAACAGGTTTTGGTGTAACAGGCTTAGTCTTTCCTATCTTTTCAATTCTCAGAGATAAGTTGACAACATCATCAAATGACCACAGAGGTTGCATACTAACCTTGTTAGCAATGTTCTTATCTAGACCCTCTAAGTACCTAGCAATCCTTTGCTCAGGTTTCTCATTTATATCACACTGCAAGGTGAGTTGTTCAAACTCTCTCAGATAAGATTCAACAGGTTTGTCTCCTTGTTTCAACTTAGACAATTTGATAAACAGATCCTGGGTGTAATCCTTAGCAACAAACTTGTCTAGCAGTTTCTTTTTTAGTTTAGTCCAAGACTTGATGGGTTCTTTCCCTTCCCTAGCCCTTAACCCTTTCATGGTTTCATACCAAAGGGAAGCATTCCCTTTCAGTTTAAGGATGGCTACTTTAAAAGACTTAGAATCATTATATCCTTTGTACTCAAAGATCCTTTCTACTTCTCTTAACCATTCTAACAAATCATCAAGATTAAGACTACCAGAAAACTCAGGGATGTCTACCTTAACATGCTTGTCTATGTGCCTGTGAATGGAAGCCTTGCTCCTTGTTGAGTCATCTGAGTCTGGATACTCTTCATCATCAGGTGGCCTTCCTCTGCCTCCTCCTTGGCCTCTTCCACTTCCTATGCCTCTTCCTCTAGAAAACAACTTGTTGCCTATTACCTGATCCAAGGCTCTGGTTAGGGTGGTTACAATCCCAGCCAGGTCCTCCATCTTTGCTTCTACTCCTGCTAGTCTCTCTTCACTCATTGGGCTATTTTTGTGTTTTTAAATGTAGTTAGGGAAAATGAACTCACTAAGACTCTTAACCAAAGCTTTGATAACCAATTTGGAGTGTAAACTACTATGACTTGTGAGTTTGAGGGAAGTTTAGCGAAGCTTACTTAAACTGAAACCAAACATAGACAGAAATGGGGGTTGTTTTAGAGAGAGTGACTTGTGTGACACCCTCAAATTTGCGGAAAGAAAAAAATAATTTAAATAAATAAAAGATGAGAATACGTTTCTAATAGGTTCACTTTAGTGAAAATCGGTAAATTTTAAAACCGGAACCTACTATTAAATATATTCATCATAACAAAGGTGTCTTAAATAAAAAGGTTCATAACAAAAAGGAAATAATATTATACATAAGAAATATCCAAACGGGAGACATATCTCCCGTATAAATACGGAAATAAAAGAGTGTATAATAATATACAATCCTAAGAACCGAATATAGGTCCAATGTAATACTTCGCTCGCTAGCTCGTCAATGTACCCAAGTATGCCTCACAAACCTCCAACGCATTAAATATAAACACGGAAGCCACAGTCAGTGGGGAGTAACTCCGAGTTCTCCCAGCCACGAAATGTCGAGTTTAATTAAACATGAATAACATAAAAGCAATGTATATGGAAAATACAAAACTTAACATATAAGATATGCTTTTCATGTTATGAAACAAATAACTAACATATAACCGAGCATATGAAAGCTAAGCTACTCATGGCAAGCTATCATTTGATCAGTTAACAACCGGTATCCAAACTCTATCAACCTACCGCTTTGCAGTCACCTTTCTAGATTCCATAGAATCATCAAACATGACGAAAGAACCAATCGTCTATAACCGGGCATAATTTCCTAGGACATCATATTCAACTTCTGTAACTCGAGGCTATACCACAAGGTAGGAAAACATCCTAGTCCTAGACTGATCAGACCTAGCGACAACAGCTATTCCATTCCCCGTCTCATGACATAACCGTACACGAGAAACTCTACTAGGGGACCCCCTAAGCAGAGATGGCTAGTACTTAAGCTGGCTCCATTCCCAAAGTGGAACTCTTAGGCAGCCATGCCCCGACTTGGAGATAAGCCCCCCAGGCCGTGACACAAAAGCTATCAAGCTGTGAACTATATACTCGTTAAAGATAGTAAGGCCTATCAATGTCATGGTCCAAGCTACTCATTTAGAATTAGAATGGTCAAGAGGCCATATACTCATAATTCTCTATGGGTACTTAGTCAACACGACAAATATCATACAATCAAACAGTCACGGGAAAAACTTCCTATCATGTGACTAATTGCATATAAATCATATTCAAATATCATATCGCCTCATATCTACTAAGACTAATTCATTAATTAAATACAACCTTACTTGAAGACAAATCCCCGGCCCGAGTCCCGCGACGGGTCATAAGTCAAAACGGGGCTGACTAGATCTTAGTTTGACCAAACCCGTTTGGTCAAACCGGCTAGAAATAGAGTCTTTACCAATTAGACTTAGACATGAAATCAACATATTCATTACATGTTATTTTATTAAAACTTCTAACATGTGAATTATTAAATCTTACGAAAAAGCCGCTTGACTTAAAGGATATCAAATTAAACTACGATCTCGTATTATAATTTCTAACATGTGAGAAATAATAATTTTATGAGAAACCTTTTAATTAAATATTTTACTTATTAACATTTCTCACTTGCTAAATATTACAAAACACGATAAAATAACAATAACTCAAAAACCGTCACAAATCCATGGAAGGACTCATGGGCTGATTTGGGCCGGACAAGACACGGGCCTGGACTGGGCCCACGGGCTGTTTTGATCAACTTTACTAAAAACCGTTTCTTAATATTTCCCGCATGCTTAACATATTTAAAACCCGTCAAAACAACAACAAAACTAACAAGTATCGACACAACTCCCAAGGACCAAACCCCGGACCAACCCAGACCTGGCTGGACCGGCCTGAACCGGCTGAACCAGGCCTGAACCGGCCGGTTCTCAGCCTCCACCCGTGACCACCTTACACGGCCAAAACAACCACCCCTCCAAATTAGTTCTAACATGATTTTTATTAACAACATCCATTTTTAAACATCCAATTCAACCATCATTCATACAAAAATCATGGTTATAAATAAATCATCCAAATATGTCAAGAACACTAACATATTAAAAATTCCATACAACATAAAAAATCATAACTACTTATCATGTTACTACTAAAACCATAAATAACAATAACATGAACAAAAACAAAAGGTATCTGACATTAATTCGTCGAGTAAATCGGAATCGTTACCTTAGCTAGCAAAATCAAGTAGCACCAAAAATAAGAAGTAAAGAAAAACCCATCTACTAATCTTCTCCTAATATATACGAGTCACCAAACTCGTCTTCAAAATCTTCCTCTATAAGAAATGACAAGAATAATATTGTTAGAATTAAAACTTGATTTTCCATAATTAAAGTGTTGAAAACGATTTTGTCGGAATTGAAAATAAACCGTACTTGACGATGGAGAGCGAAGAGGAGATTCTAGAAATATAAGTTAGGACGGATTTGAATAAGAAATGAAGGTTTTATGACGATTTTGCTCAAGAACGACGAAGAACGATGAAGAACGACGAAGAACGATGAAGAACGATTAAAGAAAGTATTAATTTGATCTTAAGTTGATTTATTGTAAAATGAAAAGTAGTTAGTGAGTAATGGTGGGTGATCGGGCCGTGTACATATAGAGGAAATATGGAGTCGGGTTTTGAAATTGTTGTTACGGAATTGACTCGGGTTTTATAATTAATTAAGGTAATTAATTAGATATAATTAGATTAAATGATAGTTTAATAAAATATCTAGATATTAATTAGATATTATGTTATTGTAATCAAAAGAAAGCAAAATATCTAGCCTTATTAGAGGAGAGGGAGCCGTGTAGAAGTAGGAGAAATCGGATCTGTTTTTCGAGCGATTTGCGTAATTTCAGTTGACGGATCGATAATGTTACAAATATCTTAGATATTCGTATTAGTTTAATCGAAAGAATTCAAATATCTAATGTGAGTGGAAAAAGATGACATGGGCGTGTGACTCATGCCAAAGTCGGGTTTCGGGTTTGTTTCGGGATTTAAGTTGGCTCGGGAATAGTTAAATGATGTTCGGGTTTAAACCGTAAAACCTTATCTTTAATTCCGAATAAATTCAAAATAATTATATTAAATTATCATAAATTCAAATAAATCTTAATAAAAATAAATTAAATTTATTATTTTTTTCAAATATAATTTCGGTCTTTCAAATTACGGGGTGAGTCGGAAAAGTCAACGAAAGTCAAAGTTGACTTAAAAACGGAATTCTCATGGAATCTCGCAGAAATTCCAAATACGAACTCGGAAATTCCAAATTCGACTGGAAACAATAAATTCCAATTTAAAACTTAAATATGCTGAAAAGTATCCGTAAAATATTTTCACTAGAAAAATTGGGTACTTTTCGGGTTGTTACACTTGTATCAACTGAAATTTAAAGATATGCCTTAGAGAAACTCCCCTACAGCAAGGCACAAGAGAAGGGACTCAAAGACTAGTTTTGAGACAGGTTTAAAGTGTTACAGCAAAGCACAAACACCCTAGACTAGGCTCAAGCAGCAAGCAAGCTAATCACAGCAAGGCACAGATATAACTTGACTCGCAAAGCAAGACACTGATCAAATACCTTGTAGATGTATCAGGCTTGACTCAAACTAGAGTTCTTAGCACAAGTTTGAAAGATTTGAGGGATTTCTCAAAGTTTAATTCATTCATAAAGTCTGCCTTT
>JAIUZE010072857.1:0-12491 GCA_022085475.1 Heliosperma pusillum
GATAATTTAAAAAGCTAGAAAGACGGTAATTTTATTACTAATACGGATATAGGAAGGTATGAGGGGAAGAATAAGACGAACTTACGTGAATTCCGTCAAAGAACGAATGAGATACGGTGATTCCAAGATCGAAAATCAAAGAGGGAGGCAAAAGTTGAGCTTTCTTAAAGAGGAAGAAAAGTTATGTTTGATTTGTGTTGAATGAAATATTAGGTTAAGGAAGGGAGTAGTGTGAGTTATGAAGGAAAAAGTCAAAGACGGTTTCCAAAGTCAAGAAAGTCAAACTCGACTCAAAATTCAAGAAAAGTCAATGACGACTTAAAATTCAAGAAAAGTCAAAGACGACTTAAAATTCAAGAAAAGTCAAAGACGACTTAAAATTCAAGAAAAGTCAAACTCGACTCAAAAGTCAAGAAAAGTCAAACTCGACTCAAAAGTCAAGAAAAGTCAAACTCGACTCAAAAGTCAGGAAAAGTCAAACTCGACTCAAAAGTCAGGAAAAGTCAAACTCGACTCAAAAGTCAAGAAAAGTCAAACTCGCCTTAAGACGGGATTTTCATGGAATCTCACAGAAATTCCAAATACGAACTCGGAAATTCTAAATTCGACTCGGAACTTAAAATTCTAATTTAAAACTTAAATTTACTGAAAAGCTTTCGTAAAATATTTCTACTAGAAAAATAGGGTACATTTCCGGGTGTTAAAATCACCCCACCTTTAAAAAAAGTTTCGTCCTCGAAACTTGAGAGTAGAAAACAAAAGTATCAAAGATAAGAATCGGTTTACAAAACTAATACGAAAACTTTTATAAGGGAAAAATATTTATGAAACGAAGTTCATCTAGAAAACGGTTTAAAGAAGAATTTTCATAAGTGTGAAACTTTACTTACGGATCTCAAGAATGCTCGTCGCGAACGAGAACTCTAATTATCCAAATCAAATTAAAGTCGAAATAGTGAAATCGAAATTCAAAACAAACGTTAGTAAGTGCAGGACTAGTCACCAGACGTCTCCAATAACAAGTCCAAACATCCAACCAAACCCAAAATCCAAATATAAAAGCAAAAGAAATCCATTTTCTCCAAAAAGAGGGTACACAAACCATCTTTAAACTTCTTTGAAACGTTAAACTAGAAATATAATATGGAAATTTGAAAGTTTCCTCAAGGGTAGAATCAAAATAAGAAGACATTACACGAACTTAGAGCGAACTCGAACATAAAGTTCACAAATCACGATAACAAAATATATATAAAACACGCAAAAACAAAACAAATCGAACTATTAGGGATAGGAATATCAAGATAAATTCGGCAGGAAGATCTACAAGAATTCGACATCACTAACTCTACTAATAAACCAAAAATCCTCAAGAGGATGCTATTTACCCAATTTGCAACTCATCATTTTCAATCATCAGAATTCCTACAAAAATATTCCATAATCACGAAACTTCGAGTAACAAATCTCAATTATTCAAATCCAATTAGAATCTACTAAGGTCCATCGGCACGGTAGACTCCACGACTAACAATCCACAAGGTAAAGAGACTTACCATGAAATCCTTTAATCCAATTTACTTCAAACTCATTATCCTAAATTTACAAAGAACTTTCTCATCCTCGAAAGTCAAAACACAAACCACGCAACAAAACATAATCATCTAGGATCCAACTAGCCTCATCCAAAGTCTCACGACAAGGGAAAATTCACAATCCATTATCGGTTATAAGAATTCTTTAATAAACCAACATCCTTAATTCGATCATTACTACGCCTGAAACCTCAAATATAAATAGCCACATTAGCAAACTACGGAGGTTACTAATCCTCAAGATAATGGGTTCACCATTCTATCTCTATATTCCATAACAACTGAGCACTCACTATCCAAAGCTTGCTACGAATATTTCTCAATCTCAAACTATGATTCCTTAAGAATAAAAGAGAATTACTAACTCCAAACCACAAATGATCAATCACTTGGCAATCAGACAACCATTCAAATCATATCGTTCATCTAAAACTCAATATGAATCGATTTTCATTTACGACAAAACTCCTCAACTTTGGGTACCGGGTCAATTTCCCTAAAGCAAGGTCTCTTTTAGAATCCACCAATTAGAGACATCCAATTCCCAAATGATATACCAAGCAACCGTTATAATACCCAACAACAACGAACTATTATCATGATCAACTAAATTCTCAAAATAATACTAGAATACCAAGCTCCAAATCTAAAACCACTAAGAGAGGATACATTATCACTATTAGGATTCATCCTAGAGTTTAAGTCCTATTTTCCATGATCAAAAGCAACATGAAATTTGCTAAATCCAAAGACACATATTCTAGCTAAAGAATCCCAAAATTCATTACACTTATTCTCTAAGCTTTAGAAACGGAGTACCCAATCCACTAGAGAAAAGATGAAGGAGCAACGAGATAGGAAACGATAAGGAATCTCAAGGAGAACATGAGAATAATTCAAGCACGAGATTACAAGAGAGGAGCGCTGAAAATAACGAGGTCAAGAAAGAGACAAAGCAGATAGTAGAGTATGAATATATCCGAGTAAGAAATAAGATACGAGCATGCGATTTCTTAAAGATCAATCTTGACAAAAACATTCAAGAATGGAAATGAAAAGGAACAATGGCACGGGTAATGGTTTAAGGTTTAATCCACAAAATTTCTCCTTTCAAAATTAAGGCGATAATAAAACCACTTAATTATTCCTTTACAAAGGCCTCTTACAAGGGACCATCATACCACGAGCAGTCATCAAAGTAAGGTACACCTAGACTTGATAAATCGACTACAACCCAAATCATCCATCCTTTCATATCACACGGATTCCCAATTGCGGAATTGTAACTCAAGTATAATAACATTCCTTTAGCTCAAATATTCAACACAACCTCAACGGTTTGTTTAATTGAAGGACCAACAAATACTCTCTTATACTCGGTCATTTTCAAGTCTATAGCCCATGAGTTCATTATTATCAAGGTACAACATCAAGCCAAACATCATCATTAACATCCCAAGGTATTTCCACCATAGATCACATCATCGAATCTCGCTCATATCTATAATCCTCAAGTAATATGGTTCAATTTACAACGAAACCTTACTACTTCAAACAAGTCTCCGATACCATAAGATAAGATCATATTTTTAAATCCAAGAATTATAGCCAAAAGCTTTTCCACCAAGCCTATACTCACAAACACACAAAAGGAAACCACAAGACGTCACTAAATCTCAAAAGCATTTTACAACTCAAGGCCTCATTCAAACTCCTAAATTCAAAAGAATAAATCGCTAATGGGTTAAGAAGTCTTAGCCCACTCATTCAACCTTACACCTTCAAATATCATGAACTATCCACACATTAGTCATGACAAGCATTAAAATTATCAAACTTATCTTACTACATTTCCTTAGAGATACAACCAATCATCAATATAGGGTGAATTAAGATCTACACCATTTTCCTCAAATCACAAATTCATTCTAACAACACTAATATTCCACAAAATTTCAAGTTCTTCCGACCAAGTATAATATACCACCAACAAATGGGTATGACATCCACAAAAATGTTACAAGAGGAAGGTAAGGATACCAATGGTAAGATGGAGGAAACTATCAAGAGTAATTTCCAAGAGGCAAACAAAATGGAAGAGAAAGAAGCACCAAATAGAAGGAAGAGAGCATAATACAATAAGGACGAGAGAATTCATAGATGAAGAAGAAATACACTTCAATTAGGCTTGTAAATCCTCAAATCTTCGGTAGAGTATACTTCTTCTAGGTAACACAATGATCCACCTTAAGACGGTAGATACAAAAAACATAACATCACTCAACACAATCAACAAACAAGTTAGAACCTAACAAACATCAAGTACACCAAAGACTACCACCTTAGGTCCTTAAGTCTACCCATCTCTCATTTATTATTTCAAGG
The DNA here is from genome assembly GCA_022085475.1 of Heliosperma pusillum. Classification (NCBI taxonomy): domain Eukaryota; kingdom Viridiplantae; phylum Streptophyta; class Magnoliopsida; order Caryophyllales; family Caryophyllaceae; genus Heliosperma; species Heliosperma pusillum. The sequence goes on from JAIUZE010072857.1 coordinate 3,981, forward strand.
TCAAGTAAGTTTAAGTTTAGGGTTCACGTGTGTGCGTCGGGAGCGATAAAGCTCTGATACCAACTGTGACAACCCTCGCGAATGCGGAAATATAAAACATACAAGCATGTGAATTATATAGCGGAAATAGGTAGTTTTTAAAAACTTTTATACATGCAAGTTAAATAAAACGAGGAGTGTCAAAATATTACAACTAAGTGCGGAAAATAACAAAGAGACGGAGTCTCTCAAAATGTTAACAAAGAACAAGTGTTTAGCAAATAAGCTAAAATCGTCTAGAGGTTAATCTTCCAGGGACAACGCCCGCTAGCTCACAACCGAACCCCAAAACATCATATCCAAAAAGGCATCCAAGCAAGCAACCTGTTCATTCATGAAAAACATGAACGCCACAGTCAGTGGGGAGTAACTCCGGGTTCTCCCAGCCATATCACCTTTAACGTACATATAAGGAAATACAAAAGTAGAGCATGCATATATAGATATACATGTGAGTTACGATAAGAAAAGATAGGCAATACAATATATAATGATAAGATCATGTGGAAATCAATTCCGAAACCATCATGTTATTCAAAGACTCGGGAAAGACACCCTTAGGCAACTATATACTCACTAGGGCTTACATCTCACCGTTAGCGGCATATACTTGATAAGATTGAGACTCGACAAACAAACCATGCCAAACCATTTAAATGATCAATCATATAATCATTCATGTAATCATCCATCCAAACACAACGACACAATGACGACATCTCTCACGGTAAATGAAACGCACTAGCATCGTTTACAATAGCAAGACAAGCCAATGGAAGTCCACAGGATAAGACGTTTCCCTGAACCGTATACGATAAGACGTTTCGTATACTCATGACCTAGACAAAAAGTTCACGGGATAAGACGTTTCCCGGAAACATGTACGATAAGACGTTTCGTACACACAAGACTCTAATCCTCTCGGTAGGACGACGATAATAATACGGTCCTAGTCTAAACCTGGCCAGACTCTTGGAATAAGACATGTTCCGATTCGACATGTGGTAAGACGTTCCACATCCAAGACTCGGTCAACAATAGACGCCGAGTACCCCAAATTCGGTAGATCAATTCACGAAAGAGGCGGAAAGAGATCTATAGTCAAAAGTCAAGCTAGTACGCTACATGCAATAACACCACCTCGCAAGTATACAACATTTGACGGTCGGGTCGATCAACGCATTGCGTTCGCCTCCTAACAACGTCGTCATATCCCCACTAAACATGCATACAAGCATCAAGGATACACCCCATCGCTCCGACATTCCAGTCTAACGAGTATAAGGTGTAGCCGGGAAATGAGAGTTCAAAGCACATGATCATTAGTGCTCAATTCATAACATATGTAAAACCGACTCGAAAGAGGGATATATCGAAAACCGTCACGAAACATGTGATACAAGCGAATAGAATATCATATATCCAAAACATGAATATTATAAGTCGTTACGTAAAATTATACGATAAACGGATCATGCGAACTATTATAAATTACGAGGTTTAGAAATTAAAGAAAAAGAACACAGCCGTGTTCTAGGCCGGTCACTGGACCGGCGGCCGGTGGGCCGGCTCAGAGCACAAGGCAAAAACCAAAAATCATAGAAAACAAGGTAATGTGTTCCAGGCCGGTCAAGAGGGAGGCGGCCGGTACCCCGGCTCAGAGCACAACACTAACAAACACAAAAATCACAAGTTTGGAAACTATCAAAACAAGGGTCTACTTCAAATGGTCATAACTAGAGTTCTAGATATGGGAATGCAGAAATTCCAAGTTCGAGGTGATAGCTTATCCTCTTACGGTTCCAACGAGTGGTCACAAGCCCAAAACAAGCAAGTAACGAAGGAGTTATGATCATTCTACGAAAAAGGGTCGGTGCAGGAAATTCCTAGCCGGGCACTAGACCGGCTGCCGGTCCTTCGGCCAGGAATACAATTCCACCCGAGAACAACAAGCACCAATTCTATCATTTTCAATTCTCCTAATTCACTTCTAATAATTACCAATAATCAATATTCATCATCAACAATCAACCAATAACAACAATCATAAATCATAACATGATTCCTAAGCTTCTAATTGTATTCTAAATACGATTTCTAACATATAAAACATGCAAAACACGTAAATGATACCGAGTAACCCTTCACCGTTACCTTTACGCGTCTTTAAACGGTTACTAAGCTTTCCTAGTCTCCACCTACAAACAATTAGATAATAAAAGAGGAATATCATCCACCTTGAGAAAGACGGATAATTTTAAAAGCGAGAAAGACGGTAATTTAATTACTAATACGGATAGAGGAAGGTAAGAGGGGAAGAATAAGACGAACTTACGTGAATTCCGTCAAAGAACGAATGAGATACGGTGATTCCAAGATCGAAAATCAAAGAGGGAGGCAAAAGTTGAGCTTTCTTAAAGAGGAAGAAAAGTTATGTTTGATTTGTGTTGAATGAAATATTAGGTTAAGGGAGGGAGTAGTGTGAGTTATGAAGGAAAAAGTCAAAGACGGTTTCCAAAGTCAAGAAAGTCAAACTCGACTCAAAATTCAAGAAAAGTCAATGACGACTTAAAATTCAAGAAAAGTCAAAGACGACTTAAAATTCAAGAAAAGTCAAAGACGACTCAAAAGTCGGAAAGTCAAAGACACTCAAAAGTCAAAGAAAAGTCAAGACGACTCAAAGAGTCCCGAAAAGTCAAAGACGACTCAGAAGTCAAGAAAAGTCAAACTCGACTTAAGACGGGATTTTCATGAAATCTCTCGGAAATTCCAAATACGAACTCGGAAATTCAAAATTCAACTCGGAACTTAAAATTATAAATTAAAACTTAAAATTGCTGAAAGGTATTCGTAAAATATTTCTACTAGAAAAATAGGGTACATTTACGGGTGTTACATGGAGAAGCAGTTTGATCTATATCAAGTCCGTGAAGAGGACAAGATGACTTCAATTGGGCTTGTTTCAAAGCCCTAGTGGAAGGTTGATTCTATCCTAAAGAGCTTAAACAACAAAGGCTCAAGGAGTTCATTGACTTTAAGCAAGGCAACTTGTCTGCGCAAGACTTTACTACGAAGTTCAACAAGCTTGCTCATTTTGCTCTGAGGCTTATCCGAGATGATGAGGACCAAGCCTTCTATTACCGAAACAAGCTGAGTGCCGTTCTTCAAAGTAAAGTGAGAAGGAATACTGCTTCCTTTGGGGATCTTTATGATAATGCCTTGTGGGCCGAGAATTCTATGAAGGCTATTAGGGATGAAGCTATGATGAATAATCCCTCTCCTTCTTTCACTCCTAGGCCAAATGTTTATGGGAAGAGACCGTTTATTCCGTCTCCTTCTAACTCTTGTGCGAACAAGAGGAGATTTAATCCTCCTTCAAATGCAAACACAAGAGCTCCTGCTCCTTTCATTCCTCGAGCTACTTCTAATGTGGCTCATAGGCCTTATGCTCCCCAAGCTCAAGCTCAAGGTCGCTTTTGCAACCGTTGTAGACTTCCTCTACACCCCGGTGTATCTTGATCCAACCGACCTTATGTGTGCTTCTTTTGCCAATAGGGTGGTCACCGTTATAAAGATTGCCCCGATCGAAAGTTGCCCCCTCCTCCTGCTAAACCTAAGGGTTCTATCTTTGTTATGAGTCGTGCCGAAGCCGATGCTCATACAGAGATCATTACGGGTATGTTCTCAATCTTAGAGCAACCGTGTCTTATTCTATTTGATACCGGTGCTTCAATGTCTTTTGTGTCTTCGACTTATGCTAATAAATTATCTATCGAACCTACATCTAGTGAGGATACTCCCATATCCTTACCATCCGGAGATATTATCTCTTTTTCTACTATTTATGCTAATGTCCCAATATCTATTGCGGGTTCTATCTTTCCCGCTAATCTCCTTAAGTTTCCTCTAGGAGAGTTCTATATAATTCTAGGTATCGATTGGTTAGCATTGTACCATGCTAGGTTCGAGTGTCGTGATCAAAAGATTTATTTAAAGAGTCCTTTAGGAGTTAGAATAACCTATAAGGGATCTTATCCCCGAAAAGGTGTGTCTTTGATTTCCGCTATGAAATTGGTAAGTCTGGTAAGAAAAGGTCACCAAGCATACTTGTGTAACGTGACTTCCTCAACTACCTCTTTGCCAAGTATTGAAGATGTGCCTATAGTTCGAGAATTCGTTGATGTATTTCCTGAAGATTTGCCAGGGATCCCTCCCGAGCGTGATGTTGAGTTCTCTATTGATCTTTTACCTGGTTCCGGACCAATAGCCAAAGAGCCTTACCGTATGGCTCCAACCGTGTTGAAAGAATTAAGGAAGGAGCTAGATGATATGATTGAGAAGGGTTTTATTCGACCAAGTGCCTCGCGTTGGGGTGCTCCCTTTTTTTTTGTGAAGAAGAAAGATGGATCTATGAGGCTTTGTATTGATTATCATGAATTGAATCGGATTACAATCAAGAATAGGTATCCTTTGCCGAGAATAGAAGATTTGTTTGATCAACTAAAGGGTGCTTCTACTTTTTCCAAGATTGATTTGAGATCCGGTTATCACCAAATTTCCGTTCGTGATGTTGCTATTCCGAAGACCGCTTTTAGTACAAGGTATGGTCATTATGAGTTCAAGCTGATGCCTTTTGGATTGACGAATGCTCCCGCTATCTTTATGGACCAAATGAACCGCACATTTAGTGAATATCTAGACAAGTGTGTGGTGGTGTTCATTGATGATATTCTTATTTTCTCCAAGTCCGAAGAAGAGCATGCTATTCATCTAAAGATTATTTTGGGTGTTCTTCGTCGTCAGAAGTGGTATGCTAAATTCTCCAAGTGTGAATTTTGGTTACCTAAATTGTCCTTTCTTGGGCATGTGATTTCTAAAGAAGGTGTTATGGTGGATCCTTCGAAGATTGAAGCTGTGGTGGATTGGAAGAGTCCGACCGATATTAGAGAGATTCGAAGTTTTCTTGGTTTAGCTGGTTATTACCGTAGATTTGTCAAGGATTTCTCTAAGCTTGCTAGACCGATGACCCAGTTGTTGAAAAAGGAAACCAAGTTCCTATGGAATGAAGCTTGTGAAGCCGCGTTTCAAGAGTTAAAGAAAAGGTTAACTACCGCTCCGGTGTTGACTTGGCCTGAAGATGGAGTAGACTTCGATGTCTATTGTGATGCTTCCAAGATGGGTTTGGGTTGTGTTCTTATGCAAAATAGAAAAGTGGTGGCGTATGCTTCGAGGAAGTTGAGAGTTCATGAAGTGAACTATTCTACTCATGATTTGGAATTGGCCGCCGTTGTTCATGCTTTGAAGGTGTGGAGACACTATCTTATTGGAGTACATTGTTGTATATTCACCGATCAAGAAAGTTTGAAGTACATATTTACTCAAAAAGAGTTGAATATGAGACAAAGAAGATGGTTGGAATTGGTGAACGATTATGATTTTGAGTTGCTGTACCATGAAGGGAAGGCTAATGTTGTTGCCGAGGCTCTTAGTAGGAAAGCATCTCATGCATTGAATGTTATGCGGGTATTACCAGATGATCTTTGTGCCGAGTTTCGAAGATTGAAGTTGGAATTCGTGGAGCGTGGATTTGTTTATGTTGGTGCTATGACTGCCGAACCTGTTTTTCTCCATGAGATCCGCGAAAGCCAAGTTGATGATCTTACCTACAAATCTATTCAAGCCAAACTTCTTGAAGTTAAAGCTAAAGATTTCAAGTTTGATGATGAGGGCGTTCATCGTTTTCATGGCCGTTTGTTTGTGCCTAACGCTCTTGATTTATGAAAGCGAGATCTTGATGAAGCTCACCTTTCCCCTTATTCTATTCACCCCGGAGGTGATAAGATGTACAAAGACTTGAAGCTACAATTTTGGTGGCCGAATTTGAAAGCCGATGTTGTGTCTTATGTTGGAAGATGTCTTACTTGCCAACAGGTGAAGATTGAACACAAGAGGCCCGGTGGATTGCTACAACCGTTGGATATTCCGCTATGGAAGTGGGAATCTATTTCCATGGATTTGGTTATGGCTTTGCCGAGGACCGTTGGAGGTAAAGATGTCGTTTGGGTTGTTGTTGATCGTTTGACCAAGTGTGTTAGATTTATTCCGATCAAAGAAACTTGGAGTTTAGATCGATTAGCGAAAGCCTATGTTGATGAGATTGTTAGATACCATGGTGTTCCTAAGGAGATTATATCCGACCGAGATCCGAGATTTTTTTCGAGATTTTGGAAGGCTTTACAAGAAGCCATGGGTAGTAAACTGTTGATGAGTACCGCATTTCATGCCGCTACCGATGGTCAGACCGAGAGGACTATTCAGACTTTAGAAGACTTGCTTAGGGCTTGTGCACTTGACTTCCAATCTAGTTGGGAAAGGAGTCTACCGTTGGTGGAGTTTTCTTACAACAACAGTTATCATGCATCTACCAAGATGGCTCCTTATGAAGCTCTTTATGGAAGGAAATGTCGGAGTCCTATATGTTGGAATCAATTGAGTGATGTTTGTGACTTAAGCCCCGATGTTCTTGTTGAAACCATTGATAATGTGAAGGTCATTCGTGATAGAATGAAAGCCGCTCAAGACTGTAAAAAGTCTTATGCCGATATCCGAAGAAGGCCGTTAGAGTTTGAAGTTGGGGATAAAGTGTTCTTGAAAGTATCTCCAATGAAGGGTGTTAAACGGTTTGGTGTTAAGGGTAAATTGAGCCCGAAATACATTGGACCCTTTGATATTGTGAAAAGGATTGGTGCCGTTGCTTACAAGTTGGATTTGCCCCAGAATTTGGCTAAGGTTCATGATGTATTCCATGTTTCTCAATTGAGAAAGTATGTTAGTGGTCCAAGCCATGTCTTTCAAAAGGAAATGCCCGAGCTTGAACCGAATTTATCCTTTGAAGAGAAGCCGATCCGCATCCTTGATCGTAAGGATAAGAAGTTGAGAAGTAAGGTGGTTCCTTTAATGAAAATCTTGTGGAGATGTGCTAATGTCGAAGAAGAGACTTGGGAAACGGAAGCTTCTATGCGTAGTAAATATCCAAGCTTATTCGATTAAGGTATCTTTCTTTCGCTCAAGTTTCGAGGGCGAAACTTTTTAAAAGGTGGGGTGATTGTAACACCCGCAAATGTACCCTATTTTTATAGTAAAAATATTTTACGGATACTTTTCAGCGAAATTTAGTTTTAATTTAGAATTTAATTTCCCGAGTCGAATTTAGAATTTCCGAGTTCGTATTTGGATTTTACGCGATATTTCAAGTGAATCCCGTCTTAAGTCGTCTTTGACTTTTCTTGACTTTTTCCACTAACTCACCTCATACTCCCTCATAACCTAATACTTCCTCACACAACTCAACACTTTCTTCTTCACTAAGAAATCAACCAAAACCTTGCTTCCATTTTTGATCCGTCTTATAATCGTCATAACTCTTTCATTTCTCGCTCAAATTCACGTAAGTTCGTTTTATTCTTCCCCTCTTATCTTCCTCTATCCGTATTGATAATAAAATTACCGTCTTTCTCGCTTTTCAAACTTTCCGTCTTTCTCAAGGTGAAGTATATTCATCTTTTATTAACTATTTGTAGGTGGTGACCTTCAAGATCCCAACAAAGACTACTTCTTGATTGAAGAGGACCTTGACGCGGAGTGAAGACGCAATAAGGTAACGGTGAAGGGTTACTCGATATCATTTACGTGTTTTACGTGTTTTCTATGCTAGGAATCGTATTTAGAATATGATTAGTAAGCTTAGAAATTGTGTTGATGATGATACTTGTTGTTTGTTGAGAATTCATATGAGAATGGATGATTTATGTTATGAGATGATGTTGGTTGAATGTTGAACATGGGTGAATTTTGTTGATTTCGTGCACTTTGGACCCCAGCCGGCCAACCGGCAGCCGGTGAGCCCACTGGCTGGGTCAGTGGCTGTATATTTCTTGTGTTACGTAAATTTTGAAGCATGAAATAGGTCTCAGCCGGCCGGCCGGCAGCCGGTCAGCCGACCGGCTGAGACACCTCAACTTTCCTCCTTTTTTTTCTTATATGCCCTTGGTCCCAGCTGGGTAGCCGGCAGCCGGTCCCCTTGACTGGCTGGGACACACTGTATTTTCACTTGGTTTTTCATATGATACTTGGCATCAGCCGAGTAGCCGGCAGCCGGTCCCCCTGGTCGGCTGACACCTGCTGGACTTTGCTTGTTATTCTTGTTTACGTTTTCGTTTATGATATTTCCTGTGACACCCTCAAATTTGCGGAAAGAAAAAAAAATAATTTAAATACATAACAAAGGGTGTCATAAATAAAAAGGGTCATTACAATACGGAATAATATTCTACAAAAGAAATATACAAGACGGGAGACATATCTCCCGTATAAATACGGAAATGAAAGAGTGTATAATAATATACAATCGAAGAACCGAATATAGGTCCAAGGTAATACTTCGCTCGCTAGCTCGTCAATGTACCCAATGTA